>OZ020519.1:20998263-21227367 GCA_963971425.1 Bryoerythrophyllum caledonicum | reverse complement strand
CCAAGAAGAGCTCTCCAGCGGGAGACACGAGCATTGCATTGCACAAAGGGCGACTAGTCACAGATGTCCACCCATCTATGGCTAGAGTTCCTCCAAACTTCTGAACACTCTCGAACAGTCTTTTATTGAGTTGTGCTTCCAAAGCAGCCTTTGCTTGTCCCACCAACCTTGTTCGAATGTCATGGTAAGAGGGTGGGATATATGGTTTTTTGAAAGAGGCAGCCTTCACCACGGCTTCCTCGAATGCAGCATTCCGTGCTGTTGCAAACGGCATGTTTGCATCGTAGAAAAACTTCGCCCACACTTTGTCTAGCTCCCGCCGCTCCACTTCTTGAAAGCCCTCTTCGAGCACGGATTGCCTCACCAATCTGGGGAACGTGGCACCTACACTCCCTTGTTCGGTGAAGTCGTGGAAGGTGGGGGTTGGTTCAACCATGGTTGATGGTAAAATCACGGGGGGGGGGGCTTGAGTGGACCCTACACAAGAATCTTCACCGGTGGATTTGGGCGTGCTATATCCTGAGGCAGGCGCAGATTTCAATGGTGGGGTGGAGCAATGTTCGGAGAAAAGTTCTCCATTGTGTTTCGGGTAGTGGCCATGACAATTTTTAAACAAAGTCTGTACGCGGGGTGTCAATTTGGTGCAGAGGCTAACACCGCTATTGCGCTTGCTAGGGAGTTCTTTGTACCCGAGATGACTTAGTTGTCGTTCTAGCCTTCTTGCAAAAATGCGGTGACAAAGATTGCATCGGACGGAGTCGGTCTTCCTGCCTTGTACTTCAGTGATTTCGACATACCAAGGAGACCAAGGTTTGGTAGCCATTTTGATGGGTGTAGTATCGAGAAATGAACAAACGTGATAGGTAGTATGTGGAAGTAATATCAGGAGTTCCAAAAGAAACTCTGATATTCAAGACTTCCAAACTCAATGATTACCAAGCAATAGATATATAATGCAGCTGAAAGCTCTTGGGAAACAAAAGTTCAGAAGTGAAGTGAGGCTCCATGTGCTGTTTTCTTTATACTCACGGTGATTTTGACCGTTGGGAGACGATTTATTGTCAATCTAATAGGGGACGGGGTAGCTGTCGTGAGAAGGCCGTCCGCTGCGGCGGTCGGCCATGGCGGACGGCCACGCGGACGGCGGATGCCGGTCGCCTGAAGCGGACGGCCGTGCGGTCGGCCGCAGAAAACAATGGACGGCCGTGCCATCGGCCCAAGCGGACGGAATGGGCGGTCGGCCGGGACTGCGGACGGCTATTTTCCCCCGGGTAAATTGACAAAACTGGTTATGTCACCGGACGTCCTGATAGGCCGGAGGACGTCCTCCGTCTTGACGTCCGGATGTCAGGGACGCCGAGGGTCCTCACAACCCTGGCTTTCGCCTACTGCTCCTCCTCTGAGGCACGTGTGGGACTCCGTTTTCCACATGGTGCCGGAAGTAACGTTAAATTCCGGCGAAAACAAAAAAATTAGTTAAATATTTACGTTAGTTCGTGTTAAGATACAACCTATAGTCTTGATGCAATAATAAAGTCTGATGGGCCGGAATGTAAACCCTAATTAAGCCTAAAACTGTTAAAAGCGGAGCCGGAGTAGTTACCGGAATTCTGGGGCAGGCAATTTTCCGGAACCGTCACCCGGAAAGGTCACCATCAACTGTCATCATGATGCCGTACTAACTGCCAGACTACTTAAAGCTGGGGTTTGGGGGGAGAACTCTTTCTTTCATTTCTTCTTCGCGTGTCAAGGGTTTTCGCTCCAGCTCTCTCTTCCTTCCTTTCTCGCTCTTTTCTTCCCTCACTCTTACGGTTGCTCGAACCGCCTGCCGTTAGGGTTTGGAACTTAGGCAATTAGAACGGACGTGCGTCCGTTAGGGAGAGCTTTTGTGAGGTCGGTGCGTGCAGGGACTACCTTGAGGGACTGTGAGGTTATAGGAAATTCTCATGAAGTCTGTGCCGATGGCAAAGAAGAAAAGGACGGATAGAGATGGGCGCGGCCGGAGAGACAAGGAGCCGGCAGTTGCACTCCCACCCTTGACCCATATTCTTCCGGAAATACCAGAAGACCCGGACGAACTCAGCATGCTGAAGAATAGTTTGAAGTATATGGGCTGCGAGGTTTTGCTCGAAGTCCCTTGGGGCATCCGGGAGGAGGTATACGTCCGAGAACTCATAGGCACCCCGGACGAGAAGTACGAGGGATTGATGAGAGCCCATCTGGAAAATTGGGGAGTCCCGGAATGGTCCCAGGCATACGATTTCCGGGGCGGCCGCACCAAGGTGGTGGAACGGCGGGACAAGTTCCTGACGGAAGAATTTGCGAGCCCGGTGGACCCGAAGGACGGCTACAACATGCAGGACCTTCGGCACCTGGACGCCTAGCTCGTGCTAGGGTTTTTAAACCCTATCTTCCATCCGGAAAAGCCGAAATGGGTGGTGGCGAAATGGGCCTGCACCTTCGTTGGAGTGCTCCGAGGAAAGATTGTCATCGACTGGGGAACGTTGAAGACCGAGATGATCAACCGTCTCGTGGCCAATCTCCAGAAGGTGAAGAAATTGGCAACACCGCTGGCCTCATATAAAGGTGCACCTTTATGCTCACCACGAGCAGCTCACTCAGGCGGAAATCCGGACGTGCGACGAAGTCCTTAACTTCCAGAGGTATGGAGGGGACGAGTTTGAGAAAGAGGAGTCCGGAGAGAAGGAGCCTACGCCGGAAGCAGCACCTAGTGGAACTTCGAAAGGCCGGAAGGCTCCGAAGAGACCTCGGGGGAAGGAGCCCGAGACGGAGAGTCCGGGTATCCGCAGCTCCTCCGCTTCGTCCGGACCCTCAACAGGGACCAGCCGGAAGAAGAGGAAGGTTGACTAGAACGACTCCAAGGGTCAACTCATGCTCAAAGACGAGCTCACACGGGATATTGGCTGGAGAGTTGGGCTCTTTTAGGAGACCAACTATATCATCACCACCAGCGTGGAGCAAATTTTCCGGAGTCTGGACGTCGACCGACTGGAGGACGCCATCACTAGGGTGGAGGAACTTCGGAACCGGGAGACGGATGCGAAGGCGCTGCACACCCAGATTTCTTCCATGTACAAGGTCGGTACGGAGATGGAGAGGAAAATGAAGCATCACCTCGCCAAAGCAGCCCTAGCGGTGACGGCCCGGAAGTTGGCCGAGGCAAAGGCCCTTGCTTCCGTAGCGGCCCTAACCGAGGTCCGGGCGGCCCTGCAATTCCCGGTTGATTTGATTAACCGGAGCCGGCTCTTCACCGAACTGGTGGAGAAAAAAGAAAAGGTCACCAGGGCCAACATCATCCGGTTTCTCCTAGACCAAGCGGAGAAGATGGGTCGGACCTGGGAACAAATGAAGATGTTGGTTGACAACGTCACCGTAGAGCCTCCGGAAGACCCAACAACTCCTGGGCTGGATAGCACCACGACACCAACACAGACCGCAGCCCCTCCGGAACCTTCGGCCAAGTCAACATCGGCTCCGAGCACCTCGGCAAATCCGGAGTCTCTCGACACTCCGTCACCTTGGACGCCAACGGAGGGCATCGTACTACCCAACCCAAGTACGAGTGAGATCTTGAAGACCCTTCTGGATATCCTGTCGCCACCCAACATGCGTCTGCCAGATCTTCCGGCGGAAGGCAACCTCCCGGTGCCACCAAGGTCCGTGTCCCGAAGGTTGGCGCCCGTACCAAGGAGTCTGTCCGGAAGTTACAGAGACTTGGTCCAGGAGACCAGGTCAGCTTCCGCGACGGAAACACCAGCACCTCCGGTCCCGGAAGGATCACCGGAGCAGCCCCCTCCACCACCGGACGCCAAGACTCCGGTGGTTGTTGTTTCTCCAACAGTTGGACCGTCGACCCGGAAGACCAACCTTTTACCTGCAACGTCAATGAAGGCGAAGGGCAAGTCGCGTGTTCCAGTGGAGATCTCCTTCTCCCGCCGGAGTGGGAGAAATCGGGGCCCAGTGCTCCGACTTAGGTTAGTTAGGCTTTGAATTCCCATTTCTTAGTTTTGGGGTTTAGATTCCGGATGAGTAGCAATTAAGGATGGGGACCCGAGTGCACCCGGCTGCTGACAAAATCGACTATCCATTTTTGTAGTTAGAATAGGAATTTCGGAGACAGAACTCTTCCGAGATTAGTGGATCTGAGATCCAATCTGGAACTTTTCCGGATTTCTCGGATCTTTTAGATAAGATCTAGCGGGCTCCTTGTTGATAGCTAGAAGGAAGGCTAAGTTTAGAAGGGCTTAGTTAGTACTTAATGGTGAGGTTTCGGAAAAAACCTTTCATCTTATTCTTATCACTTGGAAATATACGTTGCCTATTTGCACTAGATTTGCTACCTTGTGCTTTGAGGTGACGTGTGGAACTTGTGAACGACGGATCCTTTTTTGAGGGTGTGGTTGTATGAGTGATTCTTCCGGAATAGTGTAACTTAGTTGTTTTGCCGGAGGGGGAAGCTATCTAGGTCGGTGTCGGGAGATCGCCCGGGAGATCTGGAGAGAGCTATTGCAGAGGTGTTCCTGGTAGTCTCCAGGGTCTAGAAGTAGCCTGGAGGGAGAGAGATGAACTGCAGAGGTGTTCCTGGTAATCTCTAGTATATGGAAGAATCCGTGCTAAACTGGATTCCGGTAAATACTGGAATTCTCCATGAAGATAGGAAAAAGCCTGGCACCAATATCTAGACGGAATACCTACAGTGAACAGTGAGCCGTTGTTCCGGAGAATTGCAACCGTACCCACCGGAATGTCGTTGTAGTCCAGACCTGCCTCTGTGTGACCGCATCCGGAAGGCCTTTCGGATGTCGTGAGAGTCTACGCCCGACATCAACAATCAAATCACCAGTTAGCAGAATAGGGAGAGTGGTGTTCGGTCACTATAAGTTCCGGACAGTGGGTGCCTAGCCACTTAAAGTCACAAGGCAGTGGGAAATCCAGCCACTTACACAAAATAGGATCAGTGGACTCCGGCCACTCGCTTAAAAACTCCAGGAGATTCTCTGAGAAGGAACAGAGGTAAATTAAACTATCCTTCCCCGGTTCGGAAATTACATTCCAAACACGGGTGTACAACATCCGGACTCTAGAAGGATCCGGACCTAACCTACGTAAGTAAAGACGATAGCTAACTAGTCAACGAATTACTGTGATAAGTTTAGTATTCCATATTATTTGGAAAAGAACATTAGGTCTCTGTGGGAACGAAACCAGAGCGCTTACTTTGGAAAGCATTTAGTGACGATTGGGTGCATTCCGGAGGGATACTGTCTCTACAAACTGCAACAGTAGGATACAGGCAATACATCCGGAGGTTAGTCACGAGATAGTGCACCTAGGAGATTTCTCTTGCAATTTAGCACACTACCTTTCTAATAAATGTACTTTATCATGTGAACACAAAGCTCGTTTTCCATGGTTGTTCTTCTGAGTTCGCAGTCTATTATCAGAATGTGTTTTCATGTTCCACTTCTCTGTCGGTTGGCCGCCGACTGTATATCTAATAGCTTCCATATTTCTATCAATCAGCAATTCATCCGGGTATTCCTCCTCCTGCTGTTTCAACTCCAGCAATTGACAAAGATGGAGCGGATCGGGAGACAGAGGCATTTAAGCACGACATTCAGGTGGGCAGACAACCATTCAATAACTATTTCCCTGTCCTCCAAGTAGACGGTCTGTTGCTCGCCCTGGATATTGACAAGGACGGGTCGTTGTATAGCAAGATCCGGCCACGCATGGTTGAGTTTCTTAACTACTGCGTTACGAACTTCAGTATTGTGATCTGGAGTTCGGAGAATCGAGATAGGCATGCCCATGAAATGAAAACCCTTAGAGATGCATTTCCCAACATTAGAAGGCTTCGTTATATTTTTGATCAGTCGTACTCCGACGTGGCGAGGTTTGGTGTTGGGGGTCAGAAACTCTACCTGAAGAGGCTGTCTATGCTTTTTTTGAGTCCCTCGGCACTAAAAGGAACTGAAGCAAATAGCGGCAACACCGTGTTGATTGACGTTTTTCCTTTTACGAACGTCAAGAACAGTCCATATTATGCCATCCATCCGGTTCCCTTCACCATGGATTCTATTGAGACCTCTACAAATGAGTCCTTTGTTCTCTTCAAGGTCTCAAAGGTCCTTGAAGCCATGAAAGAGTTGGGCATGCATGTACCCTTGTATACCGCGGTTGCAGATTGCCTTTCCTTGGTGAAAGAATCGGCTGTGCCTTTCGAAAGCCCAAGAAAGGCAGGCATTTGCCTGGTAGAAAAAGACAAAACTTCCACTGCCAGGGCCGTCGTCCCTTGGATCCGTCGTCTCCTACCAAGTGACCGTGAATAGGAGCAGTACATATGGTCGTACCCAAGCAATAGGCATCCACGTCCTAGTACTACTTAGAACTTACCATCGGCAGGCAGCCAACGCTTGCAAAACCCGTGTTGTAATTCACGTCAGTATAAATCTACATAAATAAAGACTGTCTCCAACTGTGTGTGGTTCATATTCCAAATTTATGTCGTCATAACAATCACAGTGTCCGGTGCTTATGTTTGATACTTATTAAATCTATGTCATCTACTTTTGCCTCCAGGTGCCTACATTGTCGTTGGGTCTCAAGCGGGGGGAGAATCCATCGAGAAGCATCCTAAGCTGCCAACTGTGAAGGTCAATCACTACTTTCTTGTCCTAGGTGTAAGCGGTTTGTTGATCGCACAGAATATAGGCAAGGACGGATTGTGGCATACCAAATTCAGGCCAAAGTTGGTTGAGTTTATCAACTTCTGCGTCGATAACTTCACAGTTGTGCTTTGGAGTAGCGAAAGTCAGCCTAAGCTTGCTGCCCAATTGGTAGCCCTCAGAGGCCACTACCTGGTTCTTAAAGTAGTCAAACACGTATACGATAATTTCTACTGTGATGTAGCTAAGAAACTGGTAGGAACTCAGAACGTATACCTCATGAGATTGTCTACATTGTTTTTGAACTGAAAGGCAATGTTAGAATCTGGCGCGAATAGTCAAAACACCCTTTTGCTTGACGGCTGTCCTTAGAGGAATGTCAGGAATAGTCCTCTGAATGCAATGCATCCGATGACATTCACCCTAGAGTCAATGGAGTTGGAGAAGAACGTCGTTCTTCCCGGGGTCGTGAAGTACTTTTCCGCTTTGTTAGAGTCAGGCTTGCCTGTACCCAAATATATTCGGAGGAATCCTAGGTCTATGTGCAAGGGAGATCCATGTGCAAGGGAGACTGTGATGGAGGAGCGTGCAGGCATCTGAAATGGAAGGATGTTCCCTGGAAAATGTTAAAGAAACATTGTCATGATGCAAACTACGGGTGGAAGTGAGAAGTTAAACACGTCGGCGGGCCGCCGACGGAGAAAACTATAACAAGTAGAAGGATATGAAACAAACCACTCAAATAGGATATGCGAGGAATATAAAACAGAGAAAATTAGTTCAGCAAAATTTGAGATGAATATATAAAAGTAATTACATGAAATTGTCTATAATATTTATGAATGTATTACGATGGGCGAGAGTCCAGTGAATTAAAGTGGGTGCCTTTCCGGGAGGCCCTCTGAGAAAATATGGCTCTCTAAGGTGGGGGAGTGACTATCAACTTGGCCATTACTTCATCAAGACAACCTGGCTTATCGAAGCCCTCTTGGTAAGAAGAGAGGACTTCTTCGTATCTGTTGTGGAGTGCAGTTCCCGGGAAAATACGACGCTGACCCAAATCGGAGTTTAGCCTGCAGTAATCCTGGACGCTGAATCTGGACTCCAATAGTCCCTGAAGCCAAGGAATCAGCATACTCTGAAGATACGTCTGTCCTCCAGGCAGTGTGTGTTCCGGGGGAGAGTATGTGAATATTGAAGGATGCACTGGATTAGAAGGATCATTGAGGATATTACGGAGGGGGAAATGATCGATTAGAAGTGTGTTCTGTTCATTAGCGTCTGGCCCAATAAGATAGCGTCTATCTCAAAAAAGGCGAGCAAGCCGCTTTAGCAGCATGTCGCACTTCATTGTTTTGGGATTCGTCCAAGAAAATATATCACAAAACCCGTTGGTCATCTCTCGGACGTCCTTATGTAGGTCAGGGTACACCTCGCGCAAATAATCCATGTGTTTGTTCATGGGTTGATATTTCTCGGTGGTCCAGAATTCCAATCCGAAGTTGGACTGGCAAAACTTCAGGAACTCAAGAAGACCTGGCCTAGGTTTTTGATGAAAATGGGGCTTCTTGTCTTTTCCCTGATAACCATATTGTTCAGCCATTAGAAGCCCTCTAACTTCTAGGACGAGGTAGTATCTTGAAGGACCCACGTGAATGTTCCTTGGAACAACTTTGGAGCTCACGCTGGCAGCCGGGTATGGGGTAGATGTAGCGGTCGGCGGCCCGCCGACTATTCCAACCGCCGTAGGCCAAGCTCCGTCAGAGGCAAACGCTTGATTGTCGCCTTCTCGGTTGATACCGTGGTCCGCGACGGATTCGACAGGAACCCGGTGGACACATTCGGGCCCCACCTCCTCCAGCGGTGATCGTACAAAGTCTCGATCGTCATCTTCCATACCGAAGTAGTGGGTAGGACGAATGTCGCGGAGGGAAGCCGTTGACTGCGAGCCGTCAATCGGGTGACAACTCGGTCTCTCCAGTAACCTGTCATCGAGTATTATAATAATCGGGTTTTTTGGAATCGGAACCAGCTCCTCAATCTCCTCAATAGGACAGTCCACCTGAACGGAAAAGTCGATTTAAATGCATACAATTAGTGATGAGACTACCTCAATATACATGAATTTCAAAGGGTTCCATCTAGTTCATGAGTTGTGTCGGCAGTTTTCACATTGCAGAGTTTGTTATCTTTCTTTGACAAATTTTTATTTTCTTCTCCCTTTTATTTGATAATTCTAACATACCCTAGTGTATCTATGCAATATGGTAGATCTCATTTAAATACACAAATGGAATTAAAAACTTTAAATTTGAATTGCATTGAGAATTTGCACCCAAACTTGATGCACAAAAGTACAAATCTTATAAAAACCCATATGATATAATTGTACAACCTTACCGACAATTGTTGATGTTCTAGTAAAACTATTTTCTTGAATTTTATCATATTTTATGACACAATTATTTATTTGATTGAAAATCTATCTACAAATTTGTAAACACACACTCAAACCGAAACCTAAGTAGTATCAATGATTTTAAATCCAACAACTTTGCTGGCATACATGTTTTATAAAAATAGCCAGTTCTGAACGTATATAACATAAATGACTAGTTGTACCAAGGTCCAAAACTCAATAGTGGATAATTAAAATTAAAAAAAGTGAGAAGAAAGATAAGAATCCTACTAAGAAATAATAACGTATATATTCTATCAAATCACCCCTTCTTCATGAGATGATCTACACTAGAAATAAAATCATGGGAACAACTAAATAATGCCAGGCTAGATTCACCAGCATTACAAAGGGTAAGGTTCATCCAACTAATGAATGATGCGAAGTCTAAATGTTTCATTACCATCCTCAACTCTTAAACGTCCCAACACGCCATTGTGGCCAAACTATTCAATAGTTTCCAACACTTAGAACATAACTCACATCCGAAAAGTCAAACAAGTAGCTGACGCGCATGGATTTTCAACAACCGTTCCAATTCTCAATTGCTCATTTAACCCCTAAGGTACCAAGTGTCCAAAAAGGGCTTTTTGAAAGTTTGGTCAGGTTCCTATGGTGTCAATTTCCAACATTCTTCTTTGAAATTTTTACTATAGAAAGACATTACCAAGAGCTTAGCAGGAAAACAATTTTTTCCTAAATTGGACATTTGATTAAAAAGCTATAGGGTTTTGAATTTTAAATGGAGAGGGCGGGCACCTCGGGCACCTCCAAAAACTTTTGATAGGACACTCTATTGAAAGTGAGATTTTCAGTGTTCGCAAGTAATATTATTTCCCTTCATGTTGTCAAAAAAAGTTCTTGTCTTTAGTGAAAAATAGCATACCAACCCAAGTCAAACACTTTCACACATTGTCACTCATTGTCGGGCAAGGTACCAAAAAAACTTCTTCTTTTCCACATAAAACCTAGAGATCTTCATATTTTTCACTTTTTATTTTTTCCACAACAATATGTAATGTAAACCTTCTTATTAACCATTCGGATTATCAATCGAAAACATATTAAGTTCAAAAAAATTTTAAAGTGTGAATTAACAAATTTCGAGCCTCCACTCCTTGCACACTTGTTTTGAATATGCTACACCCCGTCTCTACCTCTAAAATTTGGTGTGTAAGGAGCTAACATCATGCTTAACAAGTTGGTAATAGATTTAGACCGTGTGTAGTGAATATTTTTGACATCAACTGAAGTCAAAGTCTGCTGATCCACTAAACGCAGGGAAGAAAATGAACCATTTGCTTGATTTCAAACACTATAATCTTTCAATCCGTGCCGTCAAAGTTTATGAAATTTTGTACATGTATTACTCAGTAAGCCTTTATTGAGATCCTACGGTCAGAACTAAAAATAAAAGTTTTTCTTACCCTCATTATTCATTGCACTAGAATCCATTCATTTTGAAGTGTTTTTGGTGTAAAACTGTCACGGTACCTTAGGGGTTAATCGCTTCCGCACAGACGCCATCGCTTGGTGTACATACGGCTCCCTCGAGTCGTTTAAGGATCAGAACTACAATCCTACAGAATATGCTCTAGACTTAGGACTAGATGATATTGCAGGAGTTGAGAGTGTACAAGGCAACAAGGACGTCAGGAGCAGGATAGGATAGGAAAGAGGATGCTGAAAGCATATTCTCCGGATGGTGGTTCATCTCTATCTGCATCTTTAGAATCTAGGGAGAACTCCAAGGAGTCAAGGAAGTCGTTTTGGCAATGCTCAGAGAAAAAACATGCGAATTGTGGCACCTGATCTAGCGAAGGGTTTGTGAGCAACTCAGACACTCCTGATCTTCTCCTTAGTCGTGTCTTCTAGAAGCATCTAGAAGCAGCCAATTTAACCCTATGGGACCATATGTTTGTTCAGGGGACAATTTTTTCAATTTAACTGCAATTATCTTTCAATCCATATGGCCAAAGTTCACAAAAGTTATACCACATCATCTTGTATAAGTTTAGAAGAAGATCCTATGGTTACATTCTCAAAAATTTCATCTTGATAAATTTTTAGCAATGGAGTATAGATTCCTTTAAAATGCCTTGGTCCTTTAGGGGTAACCCTTTAACACCGATGAGCTTCACATGGCAGGGGAGAATCCACAGATGTAATAGACCATGCACAACAACATCTACCCATAGGGTACCTTTCACCGTTGACCCCACTTCACAAATATTATTGTTGCTGGTCAATGCTTGCACCTATGCACATCGGAATTGTTCCATTTGAAGTGTATGTACTAGTGCATACACGTGGCGACCAAAAAAAGTGCATTTAACTTACACACAAGGAACAATAACCAGAGAACAACCAGAATCAACCCAAAAACGACCAGCTTGGCGGTAAAGGGTTAAGACCTTCGTCTCTAACTTACTAATCTCTTCTGAAAGGGATATTACTGATAGCACAATTGGTAATCCGAACCCGCCACTAAAAAAAATAAAACATCTAAAGCTCGGATATACGGTTCAAGGTTGAACATTCTTCACATTCCTCACTCACCTTGAATTAAATTGAGGCGTGAATTGCTTCGCTCAGTTTCATCAGAAAAAAAAGTTACAACTCCCGACTCCTTCGAGCCTGAACACAATCCAACATGCGAATGGAGAAACCTCAAGGTTACTACGAGCAAACACTCACCATAGACATCACAAGTATAGATCAATATTAATGAGGTTCCCAAAGTAGAAATCAGTGGCTGCAGAGAAGTCCTCGACAGCGGCACGAATATTATCATCCTCATGGAGAATATGGTTGGCCAAGAGAGAAGGAGAAAACGGCTCGGTTCACATGGAAACCGCAGCTCCCTTTCTCTTAAGTCCACCATATGCTTCACAATTGATGATTGACATCCACCATGATCATACGAGCCTCCGCCCACTTGAATGTATACTCTGCAGACAAGGGCACTCTCTAGAAGCTACTGGGCTTGCTCTTTCAGTCTGGTATGCGGCCACCGGATCCACCGCAGCGATGAGGAAGAATCATTCGCACCTAAATTCTCCCTTAGAAATGTCGGTAACCGCATTCTCAACTCAAATAGCATGTATGCAGTGAAGCCTGGGAGTGGAAAAATTCTCACTCATCAGACTTCTTGGTAAAGTGAGGGAGAGACACCATGAGTTTCAACCTCTTTTCTCTTTTTTATGATGAAATTCACTGAAAACTGTGGCTAAGTTTCAAGACCTCTCCCTTCTCACAGACAGCTAAAACTATTTCTACCTTTAGAGATTCAGCAGTTTAGAGACCACCAAACTCTTCCGGTGATCTAGTAGCTACTAAGAATGAGTATTAAAAATAAAAGAGGAGGTTTCTTATTGAAACTTTGGGTGACTAACAGAACGATACCGTATTTCTTGTATTCATCTAGAAAACCGCGTTTCTATATGAATACAAGAAACATGGTTTAAACGTGGCTTCGATCACTTCCAAACCTTGTTCTAGATAACGTGGTTTTCTTGAGGCGATTCTAGTGGTGAACTCTACCTCGGTACCTCAAATCAATGTACATTCCGGAGAGCGGTTGCAGGGATGGAGAGCCTGGGTTTGAGTTTCCAGACTATATGTGACCGAACCATTCCACAGAATTTAAGGCGATCCTACGGAATGCTGCAGACACATATTGGCCTTGCAGCAAAAGATCTTAGAGATTGTGAGGCTGTGCTGAGCATGGATGGTTGTGGCGGCCATGGGCGGCTGGCCGAAACATGGTCGCTGGCCGGCGTAGTCGGTTGAGGCGGCTCCTGAGAGTTAGCGAGTGAAAGTTAGTAGACAAGTTTTGTTCGGAAGCACATTCGATCAATTGGCTTCTGAGAGCCACATCTTATGGGGATATTCCCCGTAATATCTCCACCTCGACGACTTCATGCACTCTTCCTTGTGATGGTGGCTTCCCAACACCTTCCAAACGAAGTGGGGTTGTAGGACCACTGCCCATCTATACCCTTAGAGCATCTCCACCCCTTGCGGGGAAACGCCCACAGCAAAGGGTGGAGATGGCGATGGTGAGAGGAAACGGGAGGGGGGTTGCCGTCTCCCCCCCGCACCCGTCAGGAAACGACAGTCTGCAGGCAGCCCGACGCCAGCGCTGCCGCTGGCCGCAGCTGGCCAGGCGCTGACGCCGGCAGTAGGCTGGGGCCTGGCGCCAATTTAATTTTTTAATTTTTTTTGGTTTTTTTAATTATTATTAAAAATATTGATATTCGTAATTTTTATTCGCACTATTATTTTCCTTTTTTTTTTTTTTGGGTTATAGTTTTCATACTTTTTTTATTATTTAACCTCTAAAGGACCACGACCACTTTTGCTCTAATACCAGTCCAAAACTATCAGTACCAAAAAAAGACATGAAAATCACATTTTAAAGTGAATTTCAGATTTTCAACCGTAAGATCTTTGAATAGACTTCATTATGAACATGCCTCCAAATTTTGGTTGCAATCCACCGCACAGATTGATAGATTTAGTGTTTGAAGTCAAAACAATGGTTCATTTTCTTCCGTGCGCTGAGTAGATCAGTAGACTTTGACTTCACTTTGAAACAAATTTTTGCATTGTACAAGGTCTACATCTTTTTCCATTGTCTTAAGCATGATGTTATTTCCCAACACACCAATTTTTAGAGGTAAAAATAAATGTAGCATATTCAAAACAAGTGTGCAAGGTGTGGAGGTTAAAAAATTGCCATTTCAGGTTTTTTTAATTTTTAACTACATATGTATTCAACTTATAATCCAAACGGTCAATAAGAAGGTTTTCACCTCATATTGTTGTTGAAAAAATAAAAAGTAAAAATTATGAAGATCTCTAGGTTTTATGTCGAAAAGATGAAGTTTTTTTCCCCCGTTGCCGGACAATGTGTGAAAATGTTTGACTTGGAATAAAATGCCTTTTTACACTAAAGACAAGAATTTAACCAAGTACGAAGGACATTTAATAACTGAACTAATACTGTCACATTAAAAACAAATTTGCCATCCAACATACGATATACATGAAATCATACACTTTATATTTGAATTACTCAAAATCCATCGTGTTACAACCAAAAGTTTCTAGCCACTACTAATTATTATAGTTGAAAATAATAGGTTTATGAATAATTCCTCAAACCACCAATTAACTCCGATTTTATTTTAAAAATACATTTTCTAGGCTTTTATACATGAGTTCAATAATTAGGAATTACCGAGATGAAGTAACCAAAAACTTGTACAACTATCCATCCAACGTACATTTGAATTGCATAACATTGCAAAAACATTACCCCTCCGTAAACAATCCTTTGTCTCAGCATGAGATAAATATGTACAACTAAGTTTCACGTGTATTCCGTTGATTGCCCTTCCACCACCACAGATGTTCGATTAAGTCCCTCTTCAGTTTAAAATGTGCCTCATCAACTATTTTGTCCCTTTCACTGACGTACCTTGCAATGGACAACGGTTCCTGTACATCTTGTTGTCTTCTGCACCCAATAGTAACAGTGGAAGTAGATGTGGTTGTGCATGTGGAATCAAGAATATATTCTTGATTTAGCTCGGGAAACGGCTCCTCATCCTCAATTATCATGTTGTGTAGAATCACAATAGCCGTCCAAATGGTAACCATTTCTTCTTTCTTCCATTGTCTTGCGGGAACTCGTAAGATTCCCCACCGTTGTTGTAATACTCCAAACGCACGTTCAATATCTTTCCTTGCACCTTCTTGCTTCTTCGCATACAAGCTGAACGTCTCCCCTTGAGGATCGGCTATCGTTTTCATGAAGATACTCCAATCTGGGTAGATTCCGTCCGCTAAGAGGTACCAACTATCGTACTCGTGATTATTCACGTTGAATTTTACATGTTCTCCTTTACCTTTTATATAATTCACTAACCACGGGCTCCAATCAAGGACGTTTATGTCATTATTAGAACCCGCCATGCCAACAAAAATATGCCAGAACCATAGATTTTTTGATGCAACAGCCTCCATAATTATAGATGGATTGCCATCCTTGTCTTGATATTGTCCTTGCCAAGCATACGGACAATTCTTCCAATCCCAATGAGTGCAGTCGATGGAAGCAAACATTCCCGGGAAGCCTCGCTCTTCATTAATGCACAATTGTTTCTTGATGTCTTCATTTGTAGGCTGCCTTAGGTACTGATCTCCAAAAACCTCCACAACAGCCTTCACAAATTTTTTAAAACTCTTTTGTGTAGTTGACTCTGCAATGCGTATATAATCGTCAAGAAAATCTGCTGCTACACCACCAGTCAGCATACGGAAGGCGGCCAATACCTTTTGCATAGAAGATAATCCTCCCCGTCCCACTGCATCTTTTTTTTGTTGGAAGTATGGATCATGATGCACCACACCGTCATGGATCCTTAGGAATAATCCTTTACGCATGCAGAAGCGAGTTCGGAACAAATTGGCGTATGTTGCATTTTCATTAAAGTAGTCCTGCATGATTTGTTCATGTCCTCGGGCATGACCTCGTTCGATGTTTGGTTTTTTGCCGGGTTTGGATCCACCATGTGATCTCCCCAATATTTCTGCTCGTTCAGCCTCCACTCTCTTTTGGGATGCTTGATAAAGCATATGCAATTCAAGAAGTTCTTCCCCTTCATCTTCCTCTTCAATCAAATCGTCCAAGTAGTCCGAACTATCAGTCTCTTCATCCATTGTAAACCGTCGAAGCTAAATAGAACCTATTAGATTGCGCAAAAAAGAAATAATTGAAAATATAAAGAGATAAGCAAATAGAAGGGCGATTGGTGTGAGAATCACATATTTATAGCTAGGAGGGCATCCCCAAAAGTAAAAGAGTCGTCCATGTCTACATCCAAGATTAAGAGTACACTTACATGTAGACATGGTCAAAAGATGAAATTAAAAGTAAAATTCATCCTTAAAGTAAAGAACAAAAAGTAAAGTATGGAAGGATGAACGTGTCGATGGATGAATGCGTCGATGAAAAACGGTTTAGGATAGAAAGCTAAAAGTTAGAGTTTTGGTTTAAAGAAAAGCTAAAACGTAGGGTTTTGGATAAAAGGACAAGCCGGGGACGGGGTATGGGGTATGGGGGACAAGGGGACAAGGATGGGTGGACGATGGATTGGAGGGAAGGGCTAGGGGACGGGGACGTGGGGAGTGAACACAAAATAATTTTGTGTCAGGACGACACCAGTAACATGCTAGTTCCGTATATAATAGGAACAATTGAGAAGAACATAAGCTTTCCATTTGTAGTGGGAATCAAGGCAATTCTCTTGGAATCACAAAGGAAATACATTTCAATTCTGACGGATGTTCAAATGATGAAAGAAATATGTAGAAAATATCATATTAAGAAATCATGAATCCCAAGAGGAATTGGAAATAAACAAACAAAAGAGGGTGAATCGATTAACACATAAATGTGCACCCTAGAACCAAACATGAACATGTTCGCAAGGAACATGTTTTAGAAACACAAGCCTAAACAAAACCATAGAGAAAAATGTATGTGAATGTAAAAATTTGAGAACCAGCCGCTTCGTATCAAATGTGGTAAGAATCATGATTCGCCTCTGCACCAAAAACATAAAGTGCGATCAAATTGAAGCAACCGAGGGGTATAAATTCTTCTCCTACATAACTATAGAATGACATAAACAAGTACAATAAGTAGAACTATGCTCTCACAATCAGGAACAAAAGAGGTTGCGAGAATAAATTGTGTGTAAATTCAAGATACCTTCCGCTGGGACCAGTACCGTCCTCATCTGCTGGTGGAGGAACGACCCCTGTGACCTCTGGACAGTCATCATCTCGATCGCTTGCAAGAGTCTGAACATCAAAAAAGAAGTACGCTAAGAAGACATATCTTTGGTAGATATGTTAATGTAATTAGCATTGAAGTTATAATAAAATAGAATGTAGAATTTGTACCTTGGGATTTGCAGGTTCAATTGTGGGAACAACTGCTTCTGCAGTTGTAGAAGCGGCCATAGATGCCTTTAGTTCTCTGAGCGCTTTCTGGCAAAGTAAGGTGAAGTATTCAACGGCGTCGGGATCTAGTTTTGACAAGTCTCCTTGTCACGAAGATATTGCCAGCACTCGATGTATCCAAATGCTTTTTCTTCTCGCCACCTCCACCATAAAAGTCCAAGTACAATTTCTTTGCCTCTCGAATTTCGTCTTCTTGATTCCAGCCGGACTTCCTCATGTGCAGCACCTGCTCGTAGAAACCGGTGAACTTAGAAACATCCTTGGAGATCTCTTGCCACTTCGTATCAAGAGATCGCGCACCCCGAGACGCAAGCTCAGGATTGTGGGGCTCCAAGTTCTCGTACGCCTTTTTAATCTTCTCCCAAAAAGATTCCCGAGGTTGATTCGTACCTCTTGCGGAATCTTGGGAGGTGGTAACCCAGGCACGACATAGTCGCACGCACTCATCTGGCGTGAAGTTGGTGCTCCGGGGAGCTTTGGGAGCACTTGTAGAAGTCATAGTGGCGGATCTACGTCAACAATGTGGACACTTAAAAGAACCGTGCAAAAGTAACCCTAAACCTTAATTTGAACCAATAGTAGTTACCCTAAACCAATATTGAACCACACGAATATGCTTCTTGCTAAAACTTAATAATTCTCTAGGAAGAAAATTTTAAGAAAGAGTGAGGGGAAAGTGGTTTACGTGAAGCAAATAACGTACATATATTATGGTTTCCATAATAATGAAGAACGGAGAAGCAAAATGATGGGAAGGAGTTCTTTAATAGTCAAGGCGAGCAAAAATTTAAAAAAATTAAAAAAAAGAGAATAAGATGAGGCAATGAAGTGCAATTAAGTGGAGTTCCAATTGTCAATAAAAAAAAAGTATAATTTTAAAAAAAATTAAAAAAATTAAAAAAAACAGAAGTGCACTGAAGTGCACTTCGAGCTGTCAATTTTTTTAAAAAAAATTATTAAAAAAAATATTAAATTAAATTTTTATTTTTTTTAATTTAAAAAAAAAAAAAAAAAATCCAGTTCGCCGCACTGTAGAAGAATCGTTGGCAGTTCGTTGCAAACAAATCGCTGGCGGAGTTCGGCCAGTGGGCCATGACTGGCCGCAGCCACTCACGGCATGCCACATGGCATGCTATGAGTGGTTGCCGTGGTTTTTTGTTAACTGCCGAAGTTCCCCGTCCACGGGGCCCTGTCACGGGGAAACCCCGCCCCTTTCTGGCGTACTCTTGCATGCGGTGGGGCGGCCGTGCCGCCCCGCCTCAGTTTTTTTCCTCCATTTGCCGAGTTACTGTGGCGGGGTGGAGATGCTCTTACTAGGTAGGGAATGTTGCTTGTTTTTACATGCCATGTGCATTGACTAATCAATGCATATGTGATGTGATGAACGACTACATTTGTTCCTTGAAATCTAGGAAGGGTATAGAAGGGAGTGGTTTTGGGTCGCTGGTTGGTTTTGGGTTGTCCTACCATACCCTCTACATCAACCTCATCTATCTTATTAATATTTTACCATCATCTACCAAGCCCAACCTCTATATCTACCATAAAAATAGATAGTTCCCTTGACACCAACATTCAGGTATGCCACATTTAAGTAAATCTGGACTTTGAGATGAATCTTGGACTCTAGCACATTTCTATGAGTAAGTGGCTGGACCGGGAGATCCTCCAATGATATCGGTGCGACAGAATATTTGCATCAAGTAGTATGGAAGTTATCAAGTGATGTAGGGTCGAAGTTATAGATAAGCAAAAAATGCAACATTTAGGGTTTAGGGAAATGCAACATTCAGGTAAGCACAAAATGCGACATCCTGGTGAGCACAAAATGCGACATTCAAGTAGGCACAAAGAATCTGTTGAGAATTATCTGTGATTGAAATTCAGTGAGAAGCAATGCCTCTGATGAGAGATGTGGTCAAAAAAAAGTTTGTAGTAATACAAGTCACATCGAGGGATCTCTCGACTGTTATATACTCTGTTGAGAATTAACTGTAATTGAAGTTCAATGAGAAGCAATGCCTCTGATGAGAGATGTGTTCAAAAAATCGTTTGAAGTAATCCAAGTCACATCGAGGGATCTCCCGACTGTTATACACTCAAGTAGATAGGAAGAAGAAGATGAAAATTAGTTGATGTTTTATTCATATAAATAACTCAATGACAAGTACTGATAAGAAAGATGGAGGGAGTACCTATTTAATCCAGGAACCATTTATAAAGTACGCAATACTCGCTCAAAGTGCCATGGTTCAAGCAGTCTTCGTCTAAACTTTCCATCCATCTCATGTGCACGAAGATACGCCTTCACCGAGCTAGAAGCTCGCAGGGGAAGAATGAACGGAAGTAAGGCTGTTCCAATGTTAGGTATAACGTTGCCGGCATTGGGAAGGGCCATTTCACCACGCCATGGCTTTGGAAAGTAGCAAGCAAAGTCTCCGTTGAAGAATGTTGCATTGGCTGGTCATCAACCATCAGTACTCTGTCAGGGAGACAAGAAGTCCTAGTTTTCCGATCAATTGATAGTCTCCGGAGGACCTTGTCGCAGAAAGGATAAAGATGTGGCCTTGAGCACTTGTTCCGGCCATAGACGAAAAGGAGTCGAGTCCTTATATCTTTGGGAAGGATAACATCAAGAACCGTCTTCAGGCGTGACGGAATCATGGAAGACCACATACCGACATGAAAGGACTTCACAAGGATTCTAAGGAACTCTAGGAGACCAGGACGAACTACAATATTATCTCGATTGAAGCGTCGTGGGGTGCAGTAATCGTATTTCTCGAAACAAAGGACTCCGTTCAGGGACAATACAATAGCTTTCTTCTGGTTGTGTAAAAGCTGTGAATATGACAAAAGATCGGTAGGTTATAAATAACATCGACGGATCCTTCGATCATCCAGAAAAACAACGAGCGACGAATAAGGACATGTGAATGTGATAATGAAAGGGGGAAAATTAGGAAATAAAACAACGGAGATAAACATGGTGGTCGTTTTTTAAATGAACGGAACATCCTTAAAGGCAAAAATATCCTTAAAAAATATAAACAATATTTACAATACTTTAAAAATATAGTCAATATTTACGTCATCGATGAGATAGAAGTGTCATTGAAATCCTGGGATCGAGGGATCCCACTTCCGAGAACACCCTATTATAATATTCTTAGAAAGCTCAGTCGTCCTCAACGTACGACCATCCTGACATTCAGGGAGGGGATTGTTCTGAACAAACTCTGCTACATGGATGTGTAACGAAAACATTTTTGTCAGCCAAGGCTTCATGCGCGTAGCGAGAAACTTGTCCTTCAAATCACCAGTCCAAGGACGAGGATGTATAGCATTGAACTCGCCATTGAGGAGGTTCTTCTCCGGACTGTCGTCTATGAGCAAAGTGAGATCAATGTCCATGTGATCATGAAGCCGAGCGAGTTTCCTGAGGTCCTTCAGCATGTATCGTTTGGATGGATTCTCCTTTCTAGGAAACGTTGACATTGTGGTATCAGCTTGGGACAGAACTAAAAGGTCAGTTGGCTTCAGGAGAGAGTTGCTCTGGGCATCTACTAATATGCTATCGACATTTGTCTCCATCACACAACTCCATATCACAATATTAGCGATTTTGTGCAACCACTCCAAAAAGAGACGATAGTCGGGTCTAGGAATACTACTGCGCGGCGGAGAAGTCCTATGAATCAAAAATCCATTCAAGTCGAGGACAACAGTGTATCTCGGATGCCTTACCTTCGAATCGCCGGGGGACGCAAGCCGAGTACCTCCTCGTAATACTCCTGCAATTAAGCAAACATGTAAGCATGAGTGAGGCGCATCGCGATCGGAGGATCCTTCGAGCAAGTCATATACAAACCAGGAACTGAAGACAGTGAAGTAGAAGAACGGACAAGAAACTCACCTTCTGTAGAGGATGTCGAACCAATAGGAGGAGCGGATGATTCACCCATTCCACCAACATCAGCTACAGACGACCTTGGAATAATTCTAGGAGGGCTGAAGGCTAGAAGATCTTCGCTAGCATCTTCGAATACGCCATGATGAACCTCTTCCTCGTCTGCATGGACAGCCGTAGAAGCTGTTTTTGCTTGGTGAAGACCTTGAGAGATTGGAATTGGCAACATGTCAACAAGATTTGCCAAAGTCGCTGCGGCCAGTGACTCTGCTATGTTTTGCAGAGGGTCAGAAACAGATTCCACTACGTGGCTGGAAGAAGGCTGAGATTCAACTGCATCCAACTCCATTGCTACAGGGCCGGATGTCGAAGGCTCAACATTGCCAGGTGAAACTAGATTACGTACAATCTTGCAAGTAACTCTAGATCGAGAACCCCGCTTGTTGCCAAAATTAGTTATTGTTGGCTTGGGCGAGCACCAAGGCCTCTCAGCCCACTCCGCTTCGTCCTGTTCCAACTTCTCCTCGTCAATTTTCCTTCGCTCATCAGCTTCGGTTCTTCTTCTTACATCCTCCTCCAGGTCATCCACCTCCAGCTCAATCCGGGTTGGCAACGGGGAGCATCAAGGCCTCTCAGCCCACTCCGCTTCCTTCTGTTCCAACCGCTCCTCTTCAATCTGTCTCCGCTCATCAGCTTCTGCTCTTCTCCTTACATCATCCTCGAGGACATCCACCTCCGGCTCATCCTCCTCCCTCTCTACCTTCTCCTTGTCCTCTTCTTCAACCTCCTTAGGCCCTTCGTCTTCATGGTGGACCTGCAGGATATCTCTCCTTGGAGAGACGTGGACAATGATGGGATACTGTGCCGAAGCTGTAGCGGAGAACCCAAATTGGAGGGATACAGGGGTATGGTATTCGGAACCAGGAAGCTGCGCCCATGAGTAACGATCAGTAAGTTTGTCGTCCCAGTCGGGATTTACAAATGCCAATCCGTCATTAAACATTAAAGTTGGGCGATAATGGGGATCTAGTCAAAACAACTCTGGATCGGGCAAAACATACGGCCTATTTACCGCGATGGCAACCTGATTAAAACATGCATCGTAGGTGAGACACACGGAGATCAAGGGATCCTTCGATGATACTGTCTAATTGACGACCAAGTCACGACTCCTGACGGACTAAACATATTAAGAAAGAAGACCCCAATGAAAGAGATCGACAGATCCTTCGATCCAATTAACCGATTTGAGAAGTAGTGATATGTGAACCATTACCGGAGGATCCAAAGGGGATGCACGCATGCGGCGATCATCTACACCTTGAAATGCCTGCAGAAGGAGGGATATCGGAAATGAAAACATAGAATACCAAGAAATAGACATGAAGAGATTACCGTCCATTACAAAACTAATCTACAACATCCAGAAAATTGTTTTATGTTTGGTTCAGTCAAAGTTAGGAGGTAGTCATTGTATCATACAATGTTAGTCGTTTGCACACTGGGGATAGCATCACTTGCTCCTTCGTTGTTGACCCGGCGAGTCTTTCCACGGCGCGTTAGAAGCGGTTGTTCATCTTCATCCTCCACATCTTCTCCCCCCTCTCGCGGAATCTGAGTGTTTTCCACCTCGTCCTGGCCCCCATATCCTCGGCCCCCATGATCCTGGCCCCCATGTTCTTCTGACGACTCGGTAGAGTCCCTGTCCGAGTCATGCTCATCAATCTTCTTTTCCTCGCGCTCCTCCCCGCCATGCTCCTCCTCGGACTCTGATGGCACATACGTCTAGTTCGGCCCCGAGCCAGAGCGTCTTCGGCGGCCTTCATCTTCGTCGGATTCGTCATCACCGGCCGTCCCTGCATTTGGGGCATCAAAGTCAAGAGTCCTCTTACTTCTCGCCTCTTGCTGCCGCGTTGTCATTTTCACATGTCTCTCCTTCTTCGTCGGAGTTTTCTTCTTCTTCGAAGCCGGTGAAGATGGTTGGGGAACAACAAGGTTAAGAACCAATCGAGAGTCTCATATTTCAAGAGCTCAACGCATGACATCTCTCATCCTCCAGGGTATGGACGATCTTGATGACCTGTGCGCCTTTTGTCTGCGAGCAGAAAAACCAGACTACGAATGAGATGCGAGCGTGCAAGGAACATGTGAATCAGAAAATTGCTATGAAACATAAGGGGAAGGAGATGAGATTGAAGGATCCTCTCATGATATTACCAGGCCAACCCAGGTGACAGAAGCCCCTCCACCGACGTTGACAATGACAGTGTCGGCCCGCCCAAGTATGCCAATTAGTTGGTTAACCGCATGGATATTAAAATTGGCCCTGCCCTTCTGTGCCCACTGTGTAGGAGCATCCTTAAAATCCGATGCAGATATCATATGCTGGTATGGCATGTCATTTCCAAAAAATGGCCGGAAGTTGATTTCCGCATTGGTATCAAGAGTCTGACCGTAGAGAAAGTTGAAGAACAAGCCTGAGGTGGGCTCAAGAGTTGGAGGCGTTAGAAATCCCTCTGATCCTGACGTGATATACATCGTGGAGGTAAAATCCTAGATCGGTGTTTGCAAAATCGGCTTGCCCCTGCCCGATACCACATTTGCCAACTCCACCATTCCATCCCGGCCAGTAATAAACACCCCAGGATTCTGAGCCCTCCTGAACCTCTGTGAATCTTTCCACTCCATAGCACCTAGAGTTCGGTTCACTTGATCTGTGATACTCCATCGAACTCCTCGTGTCTCACGATTGACGAAGCAGTAAACAAACACAACCGTCGCATCCGGTTTAATCCACTTGAGGACGGAATCCTTTCTAAGGATCTTCTCAACATCCCCTGATTTTCTCACCATCTGCTTTACTTTGTATTGGCTTACAAACGTGGGCTGTGAGCCGCAAAAACGGCTCACGGTGATGAATGGACCTCACGTCGGGTCCATTAAGGCTAATGAGTGGTGAAAATGGGTTATCCCATGGACTAGCTCGTGGTTTTTGGATTAAAATGGCCAAGTGGCCTTTCCCCTCACTAAAAGAGGAGTCATTTATGGGCAATCGCGGAATTTATGTAGTTAGCCAAAAAGGAAGAAAAAAAAAAGGGGAATAAACCAGAAAAGAAAAGCAAGAGAGAAGGGAAAAAAGACAAAAGAAAATTAGAAAAGAATTAAAATGAGTAGTGGTGGAGAAGAATTTACCTCCTATCGAGTTGTAGACCATATTCGGTCACGATGAAGAAATCACGAAACCAAAAAAATGGGAGAAGAAGGAGGATGGTGAGGAGAAAAGAAAAAAGAATGGGGCGTTAAAAGCCCTTAAGAAAATAGTCGAAAGGGTCCAAAAGAAGTGGAAAAGAATCCTCATCAATCACTAAGTAAATTAGAAATTACCCCAAGCAAGGGGAATTCAATTTAGGTAGGTTAAATTAGATTTTTGCACCTTTGAAAATTAGCTAGTAGCTCACTTATTGAGATCATGCACACACATGTGGCATGGAGTCAAAGTTTAGATTTAGATATTCCTTGGTTAGTGGGACACCCACTTGTGTTAAATGCAAGGGTGGCTAGTGATTTTTTAGTTTTTTAGTTACTATTGTTTAGTGTGACCATTAATGTGCCCACCCAAAATTGGCGGCTGTGAACGACGAAGGGAACGACCTTGGGAACAAGAAGGGAGCAAGGGCTTTGGGGTTACCCCCCTTGGAGGCGCTCATTCGAAGGTGTGTGAGATAGGAGTTAGAGAGGCGTGTGTGTAGAGAGAGAGAGAGAGGTAGGGTCCAGATTTCCCCCTCTTGTGGGCTGGAATTTAACTCAATCGTTACGAAAATTAGCGAGTAGATAGATCAGAGCGTGGGCTTCCCAACAAGCTCAAGAGCGCGCGGTTTGGAGCTGTGACGACGAAGATACGAGCTGCGGAGTGAGGACGACCAGCTGGAGGATCAGCGGCGGATCTCACTTGTCCTCAGATTTCCCCTTGTCAGTCGCACAGTTCTTGTCCGATGAAGCTTAGATTTTAGGCGTAGATAGATCAGCGCGTTGGCTTTCCAACAAGCTCAAGAGCACGCGGGTTGGAGCTGTGACGACGAAGATACGAGCTATGGAGTGAAGGCGACCAGCTGGAGGATCAGCGGCGCACCACACACGGCCTCGGGTTTTCCCTCGTCAGTCACGGAGTTCCGGTCCAATCGAGTTGGTCTTTTAGGTGTAGATAGATCGAAGCGTTGGCTTTCCAACAAGCCCAAGAGCGTGCGGTTTGGAGCTGCAAAGACGAAGATACGAGCCGCGGAGCAAGGGCAACCAGCGGATCTCAAACGGCCTCGGTTTTTTCCTTGTCAGTCACGGAGTTTTGCTCCAATCGAGTTGAGCTTTAAGGTGTAGATAGATTAGAGCGTTGGCTTTCCAACAAGATCAAGAACGTGCGATTTGGGACTGCGACGACGAAGATACAAGCCGTGGAGCGAGGGCGACCAGCTGGAAGATCGGCGGCGGATCCCATAGGTCCTCGGTCTTTCCCTCGTCAGTCACGGAGTATTGCTCCAATCAAGTTGATTTTTCGGGTGGAGAGAGATCAGAGCGTTGGCTTTCCAACAAGCCCAAGAGCGTGCGGTTTGGAGCTGCGAAGACGAAGATACGAGCCGCGGAGCAAGGACGACCAGCTGGAGCAACCGGCGGCGGATCCCACGCGGCCTCAGTTTTTCCCTCGTCAGTCACGGAGTTCTAGTTGTATTAAGCTAAGATTTTAGGAATAGATAGATTAGGAAGTTGGCTTTCCAACAAGATCAAGAACGTGCGGATCGGAGTTGTGACGACGAAGATATCGGCTGCAGAGTGAAGAGCACCAAGAAGAGGAAGACGACCACAATCACAAGAACGAACACAAACACGGCAGAGGGTGAATTGAGCGGGATCAGGGAGCCTTCTTCCTTTCCCAATTGATTCATTATTCTCTTGATTGCATGTGGAGAAGGAACCCTAAATTGTCTAGTTAAAAACACTACGCGGAAGCGCTGCCAAATTTTCACTAGGATTAGGGTTTTGTTATAAATTCAACCAATTGGTGGTTTAATTGTCATTAGTAAGGTTGGAATGGGATTACTTGTGTGAATGCATGTGAATGTGTAGTGCATGATATTAAATGAATGCATATGTTAAGTGAACACTGCTGGTCGTTGGCTGTGGGTCTAGGATTGAATCAAATGGTTAATTGAAGGCTGCCATCGTGTTAAGCAAGAAAAACTAATAAGAATACAAAAAAAAAACATAGAAAACGGAGCCATAAGGCAAAAGATAAAGAGGTTCAAAGTCCGGCAATAAGTCAAAGATATAATTCATCCCTAATGCACTCATGATAGATAAAACATTGCGTTAAACACATCATGAACCGCTGCGATCTAAATGGGAGGTATGCATGTATGTCTTGATTGTTGATTGAACAAGGGGCTGAATCCCTCAAAGTAGGATCTTGTGTTCAAGATAAGCTTCCCACTAGGGGGGGTTTATTTGGCTCACATTTTGGTGCGTCTGCCGGGAGCAGGCGTGTTCATGGTTTGATTGTGCTAATCGTTCTATCGTTGGATGTAGGGTTATAAACGCAATTAGCCTTATGGCATATGGAGCAGCATGAGGTAGCTTAGAGGTAAGTGCCAAACCTTGCTCGTGGACGGTTGATTGAGTGCCAATTGTGTGTATGTTTGGAAGTCTTGTGAATGAAGGAAGGTGCCAAGTTGTGTTTAGAGGTGGGGGTCTAGAAGGGAGTGTGGATTTCCCGACTCTCCAACCACAAAACACCTTGTGTTGGGGGGATCCCCTTCTAGGCTTGTGGCTTGAGTCGAGCAAGGGGCCTAGGGGTGAAAGGTTGAGGCCCTCCCACGGAAATCCACAAGGATTTCCAGTGAGCCTCTAGGTCGAAGGGGAAGGGTGCAAGTGCCCGGGTATGGGACAAGGGCGCCCCTTCCTTCCCCCCGCGCTTGACTAACCACCAAGGTAAGAACAACTTGGTGTAACTGGAATAGTTGAGTTAATTGTTGCAAGTTAACGTATGTGTATGTGAATGAGCCACTTGGTGGGGAGTTGGAGTCGTGGACGCATCCAAGACGTAGGGGTGCTGATTGGAAGGAGCGCTGCGTACGGTATGTGCACTACACCGTCTTTTTAGGACCACGAGTAGTAAATAGGACCAACTTGGAGGTGGTGACCTCACTTGGGTTAGGAAACCCTGATTTCCCACTTGAGCCGTGTGGAACACTTGCCTTAGAACCACTAGGTTGGCCAACCACGAAATTGCATGCAACGAATCTTGTGCTAACAAGTGGATTGGCTGGAGTTGCTTCAAGGTAAGTTATCCCCCTCTATAACATTGTATGTGACTTATTGGTTGGCCTTAGCACCGATAGAGTGCGATTAGGTCCACGGTCGACTTCAACTAACAGTGACAGGGTGGCTGGAGATGCATCAAGGTATGTCTTCTTCACAGTGATAACATTGTATACACACATTGTTGCATGCCGTCCCGTGATTGTGTCGTTTTCCTCCTAGTGGGTAATGCCTAGTTCAAGGAGGTAAAAGGTGGAAGAGGGATACCAGGATACCAGGGAACCCCACCTTTTATCAAATTGAGGCCTAGGTCAGCCCCACAGTAAGGATTTGTACCGTGTGGCACCAGTTGAGGGACAGCTTTCCAACGGGGTGATGCTCGTGGAGACATCCCTCAATTCGGTTAGCTTTTTGTCGTTACCCTTGAAGGGTAGTCCTTAATAGGATTCTTCGGCGGCTTCATCGAGCTAAAACTCCACCACTAAGAAATTTTTGGGTCTTGGTCTTGAGTCAGTCCATCCTCGTGATAGAATCGGGAGTAGGAGTGTTGGAAACACCCACTCACCGATCGAATTAGGCCGTGCTTCGTGTAGACCCACCCACGACCTCGGAACTTGGACGGGAAACCTTTTGGAGGACATGAATACCATCAACAAACCATTAGACCGTACTCTTGGATCCTAGAGTAGATGTCCCGAGCCACAAGGTCTCAACGACCTTCCCTCACACCACAGTGGGAACCGGCGAGTGAAAGGAGGAGTAGGTCTAGGGAACTCACGGAGGACACGGCAAAGGGGTTCTTGGAGGTACAACTAGAGGCTTTACCAACTCCCTTCCTCCCCTTCTCTCCATCTTTTCCTTCAACTTCATTCAATCCGGTGAACACCACCACCACCACTAGCCCACAAGGTACCCCCTCAGCCCCTACCATGGCCTCTGGGGGACCACCCCCGGTGCGGCCTCCCATTAATCCCTTGGTTCAGCCAAGAGGTTTACCCATCTTAGTACCCGAGGGCTTGCAAGCGGCGCCTATGCCACCCAATTTGCCCACCTTTAGGGGGACCAAGGATGAAGACCCCTCCGCACACGTAGAACGTTTTCTGGAGCTCCTCACGACGTGCCTCATCACCAACACCGGTTATTTCCTAGTGTGGTTCTCGTGTACCTTGAAGGACGCCGCCTACGAGTGGTACAGGAATCACCCCCCCGAAACCTTTGAGGATTGGGATAGTCTCATGAGGGCCTTCTTGGAACATTTTAGACCCGAGGTAGGTCAGAGTAATGCCCTCACAGCCCTAGCCGCGCTACGTCAAGGTCCAGGGGAGGATATCACGACCTACATCAGGAGATTCGAGTTGGTGGTTACAAGATTCGTGGGCAATCTCCTCACCAATGACACCTTAACCCAATTCTTTATCCAAGGGTTCAACAGTGAGGGAACCATTAGGGAGATTCTGAAGGTCCGCCCCACATCGTTAGACGCAGCCAAGGCACAAGCTAGGCTAATAGAGCAAGTCGATCGAGACCAAGAGCGTATGTGGAGGAAGGAAGAGCACCACATCCCTAGTTTTATACCTATCCATGCCAAGGGCAAGGGGCCGGCCCTGGAACCTAACCCAGGAAACCCGGGTGCACAAGTTCCCATCTGGAACTACTATGCTCCACCCTTGAACGTTAGACCACCCGTAGCTCTCCCCGAGCTCACCTATCACGAAGAGCGAGGCACCTGGAAGGAGGAGATGAAGAACGAAATCCTCCAAGGCCAACAAGGCTTTCAGGACCAATTAGCTCAACAAATCAAGGCCATGCAAGACCAAATGGCCTTGTTGATTAAAAATCAAGTCCCTAACCCCACACCTCCACCCATAGAGTCTGGTAGACATGCCTCGGGCCTATGGTGCACTCAATGTGGCCAACCAAGGCACACTAGCCCCTTCTGCACCACCCCTGCGGCGGCACCGCAGTACCAGGCCACTCAAACCCCATATGTGCCGCCCCATAGGAATCAACCACCGGTGGCAACTAACTATGGCCCTCAAGGCTATACACCACCAAACCAAGGTTATGGGGGACCTCCACGACCACGGTATGAAATCCACCACACTTGTGGCAAGAGACACGCACCTGGGCAGTGTTGGGTTGAAAGTGGAGTAGTATGTGGTAACTGTGGGGGTAATCACCCCACCCAAGTATGTCGAAGGCCGGACAAGGTAATTTCCATGCCTTCCCCACCGGGGAACTATCCTCAACAAGCCCAAGACCACTTTAGAGGTGCACGTAACCCCACCACCGATAACACCCTTAGGCCACCTAGCCTCTACTATGACTACAACAATAACCGCCAAAGTCAAACTTCCCCAATGGGGGTTAATACCAAGGACGGTTACATCCCTATAAACCAAGGGCAAAACCATGGTGGCCAACAAAACCACGGTGGCCAACAAAACCACGGGGGCCAACAAAACCACGGGGGCCAACAAAACCAAGGTCCACAGGATGTGCGCTATGCCACCATGTCAAGTGACATCGTATCCACACAAGGTCCTTCCCTCACAGAGCTCAATGTAGTGTTTCACGAGGTTAGCACAACCAAGGAAGCAAAGACTTGTGAGTTACCCGCCTTGGCAGTCCAAACTCGGTCTAACCGACGGGAGCCTAGGTACTCGAGCCCCCCTCCACCCATACCAGAAGAAGATGAGACCTCGGAGGAAGATTCACCTCACTTTTCTGACCTAAACGATACAACCAAGGAGGCGGTGGAAGGCACTAAACAGGCCAACTTAAGGTCCTCCCATGGGACACCTAGGTCACAAACACCATTGTCCACTTCCCAAGAGCCATGGGAAGGTCCACCGGTTCCTAGGCCCGAAGTGAATACATTCCCACGTGTCGAGGGACACGTGGGAGAAGGACCTTACAATTTATGGGCAGATTTGAGTCGTCTCAAGGCGGACATCACCATAGCCCAACTGTTGGAGGTATCCCCACCCATGAGGAAAGTCCTTAGGTCGGGCACCCCGGTGAAGCGGAGGCCTAAGGCAAAGGTGAGGTTGGCGGCTCGTGTAAAATCTGCACATCCCAACATCGAAGTCAAGGCGGTTCAAATTGAGGTCTCAATTGTGGATAAGGTGGTACCCAACGTACTTGTCGACGGTGGGAGTGGCTTGAACATCATGCCCCTCTCAACTATGGAAAAATTGGGTCTAGACATCACTGAACCATCACCATACATCATCAACATGGCCAATCAGAGCTCGGAAGCCCCGTTAGGCCAAATTAGTGGTTGTAAAGTTACCACGGGGGGGGTAGAGTATTCCCTCACCTTCCAAGTCATTCGAATGCACACCAATAAGGAGGCATATCCTTTGTTACTAGGTAGGCCTTGGTTGCGAATTGCCAATGCCACAGTAGAATGGGGAGGCCCAAAACCAAACATCACCTATGGTCCACCGGAGAACCCTACCACGGTCCATATCCAACCAAGTAGGCTAGGATTATGCCACGGTTGCATGGGCTCTTCCGAAGATGAATCACAAGAGGTTGTAACAAAAGAGCCTCCCAAAAAAGTGAGGTTTGCGCCCCACAAGGCGGTGGATAGAGCCCAACCCTCGAAAGCCAAAGTAATGCCGTTCAAAAGTATGGGACCGGGCCTTTATGAGTGGGTCCCTAGCGGTGAATTTATAGAGTGGTTGAGAGAACACCCCACCTCGAGCGCGGACGAAGCTGTGTCCGTGCATTTCATGGAGAGTGAGTTGATTGAGGTAGAGACCGGGTTGGAACCTAGCCTTGTCCCCCTCCTAGATGACTTAGAACCCGCAGCAGTATTCGGTATGGATGTCAATGGCACACAAAGGATGGAGTTGGAGGTTTTGATCGATAAGGGCCCTCTCAACCCATCTCTCCACTTTAGGAGGACATCCACCGGTATTCTAGGTAGTGGTTCGGGGGCAACATACCCCCAAGTTCCGAATGATTGGTACAAGGGACCTATTCAACAACCACACGTGCATCATGATGATTGGAAGTTGCTGGTGGTCTCTCATGAGGACGAAGAAGTCCGCAATATAAAGGTAGATGTTGGATTGACCAAGGTGGAGATGGTGAACTACAAGTCACTAGTTGTCGAGTTCCAGGACATTTTTGCGTGGTCATATAGAGACCTCAAGGGCATTCCCCGGGCGGTGACACAACATCACAATTCTCTTCTCCCGGGCACTACTCCCATTAGACAAACCACCCGGTTCAAGATCAACCATCGTAAGACCACCCCTTACCACCCCCAAACCAATGGCCATACCAAACGGGTCAACCAAACCCTCGTGAAAATTTTGAGGAAGACGGTCACCGATTCCAAGAGGGATTGGAACACGAAACTCCCCGCCGCATTATGGGCCTACCGAACCACCTTCAAAGTAACCACCCATGCTACTCTCTTCTCGTTGGTATATGGCATTGAAGCCATTTTGCCAATAGAATTTGAGATCCCTTCAGACCCTTCTCTGCGAGTGGCCGTGACCGAACGATGGTCCATGGCCACGTCCTTAGCCGACCGGTTAGAACGATTGGAGGAGCTCGACGAGATGCGCCGGTGGAGCGCCCAAAACATGGAAGCCATTCAACGAAGGAGGAAGATTGCCTTCGACAAACGGAACAAGGTCCGGTCATTGAGACCGGGAATGCTAGTCCTCCTTCAAGACGCGAGGAGATTGGATTTTCCAGGGAAGTTCGATGCTTTGTGGTTGGGACCCTATCTCGTGAAGGAGGTCTTCCCCAACAACTCCGTTCAACTTCAAACCCTAAATGGCGAGGATTTCCCCACGCGAACATCGGGCAACCGATGCAAAGAGTACAAGGTGTGATTTGTTCACGACCTTCACAAGTGGACCTCCACATTTTGGTACTGCCATGGGTCATTCGAACACAAAAAAGGTAGATATTGACCGTGTGCCCATGAACAAGAGTGGGTTCTCTGCCTCTTCGAGTTGTCCCAGATGGCCGCCATGTGTGAGCCGCAAAAACGGCTCACGGTGATGAATGGACCTCACGTCGGGTCCATTAAGGCTAATGAGTGGTGAAAATGGGTTATCCCATGGACTAGCTCGTGGTTTTTGGATTAAAATGGCCAAGTGGCCTTTCCCCTCACTAAAAGAGGAGTCATTTATGGGCAATCGCGGAATTTATGTAGTTAGCCAAAAAGGAAGAAAAAAAAAAGGGGAATAAACCAGAAAAGAAAAGCAAGAGAGAAGGGAAAAAAGACAAAAGAAAATTAGAAAAGAATTAAAATGAGTAGTGGTGGAGAAGAATTTACCTCCTATCGAGTTGTAGACCATATTCGGTCACGATGAAGAAATCACGAAACCAAAAAAATGGGAGAAGAAGGAGGATGGTGAGGAGAAAAGAAAAAAGAATGGGGCGTTAAAAGCCCTTAAGAAAATAGTCGAAAGGGTCCAAAAGAAGTGGAAAAGAATCCTCATCAATCACTAAGTAAATTAGAAATTACCCCAAGCAAGGGGAATTCAATTTAGGTAGGTTAAATTAGATTTTTGCACCTTTGAAAATTAGCTAGTAGCTCACTTATTGAGATCATGCACACACATGTGGCATGGAGTCAAAGTTTAGATTTAGATATTCCTTGGTTAGTGGGACACCCACTTGTGTTAAATGCAAGGGTGGCTAGTGATTTTTTAGTTTTTTAGTTACTATTGTTTAGTGTGACCATTAATGTGCCCACCCAAAATTGGCGGCTGTGAACGACGAAGGGAACGACCTTGGGAACAAGAAGGGAGCAAGGGCTTTGGGGTTACCCCCCTTGGAGGCGCTCATTCGAAGGTGTGTGAGATAGGAGTTAGAGAGGCGTGTGTGTAGAGAGAGAGAGAGAGGTAGGGTCCAGATTTCCCCCTCTTGTGGGCTGGAATTTAACTCAATCGTTACGAAAATTAGCGAGTAGATAGATCAGAGCGTGGGCTTCCCAACAAGCTCAAGAGCGCGCGGTTTGGAGCTGTGACGACGAAGATACGAGCTGCGGAGTGAGGACGACCAGCTGGAGGATCAGCGGCGGATCTCACTTGTCCTCAGATTTCCCCTTGTCAGTCGCACAGTTCTTGTCCGATGAAGCTTAGATTTTAGGCGTAGATAGATCAGCGCGTTGGCTTTCCAACAAGCTCAAGAGCACGCGGGTTGGAGCTGTGACGACGAAGATACGAGCTATGGAGTGAAGGCGACCAGCTGGAGGATCAGCGGCGCACCACACACGGCCTCGGGTTTTCCCTCGTCAGTCACGGAGTTCCGGTCCAATCGAGTTGGTCTTTTAGGTGTAGATAGATCGAAGCGTTGGCTTTCCAACAAGCCCAAGAGCGTGCGGTTTGGAGCTGCAAAGACGAAGATACGAGCCGCGGAGCAAGGGCAACCAGCGGATCTCAAACGGCCTCGGTTTTTTCCTTGTCAGTCACGGAGTTTTGCTCCAATCGAGTTGAGCTTTAAGGTGTAGATAGATTAGAGCGTTGGCTTTCCAACAAGATCAAGAACGTGCGATTTGGGACTGCGACGACGAAGATACAAGCCGTGGAGCGAGGGCGACCAGCTGGAAGATCGGCGGCGGATCCCATAGGTCCTCGGTCTTTCCCTCGTCAGTCACGGAGTATTGCTCCAATCAAGTTGATTTTTCGGGTGGAGAGAGATCAGAGCGTTGGCTTTCCAACAAGCCCAAGAGCGTGCGGTTTGGAGCTGCGAAGACGAAGATACGAGCCGCGGAGCAAGGACGACCAGCTGGAGCAACCGGCGGCGGATCCCACGCGGCCTCAGTTTTTCCCTCGTCAGTCACGGAGTTCTAGTTGTATTAAGCTAAGATTTTAGGAATAGATAGATTAGGAAGTTGGCTTTCCAACAAGATCAAGAACGTGCGGATCGGAGTTGTGACGACGAAGATATCGGCTGCAGAGTGAAGAGCACCAAGAAGAGGAAGACGACCACAATCACAAGAACGAACACAAACACGGCAGAGGGTGAATTGAGCGGGATCAGGGAGCCTTCTTCCTTTCCCAATTGATTCATTATTCTCTTGATTGCATGTGGAGAAGGAACCCTAAATTGTCTAGTTAAAAACACTACGCGGAAGCGCTGCCAAATTTTCACTAGGATTAGGGTTTTGTTATAAATTCAACCAATTGGTGGTTTAATTGTCATTAGTAAGGTTGGAATGGGATTACTTGTGTGAATGCATGTGAATGTGTAGTGCATGATATTAAATGAATGCATATGTTAAGTGAACACTGCTGGTCGTTGGCTGTGGGTCTAGGATTGAATCAAATGGTTAATTGAAGGCTGCCATCGTGTTAAGCAAGAAAAACTAATAAGAATACAAAAAAAAAACATAGAAAACGGAGCCATAAGGCAAAAGATAAAGAGGTTCAAAGTCCGGCAATAAGTCAAAGATATAATTCATCCCTAATGCACTCATGATAGATAAAACATTGCGTTAAACACATCATGAACCGCTGCGATCTAAATGGGAGGTATGCATGTATGTCTTGATTGTTGATTGAACAAGGGGCTGAATCCCTCAAAGTAGGATCTTGTGTTCAAGATAAGCTTCCCACTAGGGGGGGTTTATTTGGCTCACATGGGCCCAAAAGACGGCTCGACGACCACGTCCACTGAAGCAACCGTGCTAAGTGTCCGCTGCTGATCAAATATGGCCTTCAACAACGGGGTGATGTCCTCCGATTTGCTAGAGGAGTTCAAGTTAGCCCCCCGCTTCTTGAAGAACTGACATCCGCCATCGTCCTTCAGGAGTCTGTCATGCCACGTTTGGAGTATCTTGTCGGATACCTTCAGCTCACTGGCGAGCTCAATGTACTCCTCCTCCAAATATATCTCCTTGACTGTCTTTGCTGGCAGGGGCTTCTTTCTGAAGTAGTGCATCATCTCATTTTTCAGAAGCCGGAACTTCTTCTCGACGAGACACTGGTCGCGGAGTCCGGGAAGAATGGCTGGCTTCTTGAGTGATTTTGTTGATTTGATTGAAATCGCCTTCGCAATCACCATCCTGGCCATTTTCTCAATCTCACTATCCCACATCGAGTACAGTGGTTGCAAATCGTTTTGCTTCAGAGCTCGAGAGGCAAATCGCTTTGCAGCCAGCCTCTTCTTCTTTGCTGAACTTCCTGCATCGTCCTCCTCGTCGTCATCGTCCTCGTCAAGGCTTGGAAAATTTGAATACTTCCCGAACGAGTTGGGAAGCAATCCTTTGCTTCGATTCCCAGCAAGGTCTTGGTTCAGAACCCTCGAGTAGTAAATGAGGGTCAAAAATTTGCCGGGTGTTGTCCATACAATTGTGTCGCAAAAGCTATTAGCATCTCTTGTGTCTCCAAGATTGAGAGTTCCCTCTTCAATGAGAAAATTGTGTGCCGCTACACAATGTTGGCCACCAATTATGTAGAAATGCGTATCCTCATTGATGTCCTCCTTCTTGGGTTTCTCCAAGAAATAATCCGCCACTGCCAAATCAGAGTCGTTGGGCCGCGGAGGTCCCTGCAGCGGCATTACATAAACATGCTGCAATGATGCGTGGAAGGAAGGCATCGTCCTCTTGTGGTCAACGAGTTGAGTAACTCAATGCGGATCGAGTGGACGATCCACCACCACACCGTCCGGTGCTCTGTGAAGGTGAGATATATCCACTACCATGTCAAAACCGGCATCGTCAACCTTCTATGGACGCCGGCCAAATATATGGAGGACCCCAAATTCCCTCTCGTACAGCTCCTTAACTTGTTGAAGGTCCTTTGGAGAGTACTTAGCCACCGTTGTGTGTGACAACTGCACAGCTTTTGCTAATGTCATCCCGTCTTCCTTCGGATCTGACTTCTTCCGCTGCGGCTTCTTCTTAGAGGGTTCCCCTTGCGTTGCAGTACTAGTCAATGATGGCCTCTTCCGACTCTTTGGGGGTGTGGGAGGAATAGTCTTCTTTCCGCTCTCGTTGGCCGCCTCGCACTGGGCCCGCAGCTCGGCCCACCCTGTCTGAATTGATCGATCATCGGGTCCCCTACGCCCACTTAGGAATCCAAAATCCTTCACTGTCGTGCAACACTTAGGGCTCAATGTAGTGGTATTCATCACAAGGCCATACACCCTCGAACATCCGGAACTCGTCACGAACTCGCTAATGATAAAGAGGTACATGTTGACAAAGTCGGATTTCACCAGGTTCAACACCTCAAGGTTCTTTGTCGTGAGCGATATGGGATCTCCAGTTGGCGATTTTTGGTTGTTTATAAGGATAACAGGCGCAATGCGAACTCTCTCCTTCGCGGTATCTCGCTCCCATGCCAATCCCCATTCGTAGACATTATCCGCCATGAAAAACACCGCTGGGTCTTCAGGCCCATCATACTTCATCTTCTTGAGTCCACAACTGACCGCCATGTATACCTTCACAGGGCACCAGTCCGGGTTTACGGAATCCGACGGGATCAAGTTAGACCTGCGCATTCGGAGAACCACATAGATATGATTAAGATCCGTATAATCACCAGTGAAAATACCAAGACTCCATGAGATCGTTCAACAAGACTGCCTAGCGGGATCGATGGATCTCTTGATCAGTCCAAAAAATCTACTTTATTACTCACCATCCACCATTGAAAATTGGATAGATAAATTGACCCGTCGATCTGCAACGATCGAGGGATCCACCGATCCAAAAATGCCTATCATGGATAATGATAAATGGGGCAAGAGGACCCATATGCAAGAGATCAATGGATCAATCGATCTCATGACATAGTATATGACGAATCCGGGGTATCGGAGGATCCATCGATCCAAGGGGATTGAAGGATCCATCAATCCCAGATGATCGGAGAGACCATCATCCTAGAAGATCGGAGGATCCATCGATCTTAGAGGATCGATGAGTCCATCAGTTCCAAATGATCGGTGGATCCGTCAATCTCATAGGATCATGTGGTCCAGCAATCCATGTAATCGGAGGATCCATCGATCCTTTTAGATCGAAGGATCCGTCGATTACAGTGGATGATCCTATGCAGGGGTCGTCCGTACAGTGTACCGTATTTCTAATTCTATCCTAACATATACATTTATATCGGCGTGCTGGAATGCAATCGAATGAAATGAAATTGCAGCACTCCACATTGCATACTGATACTTTTGTAGATAATTCTAAAAAATTATGCATGCTAGATCCTATTTCATCTTGATGGAGAGGTTATGGATACTTACGAATTCAGCCATTCCGACCGCTCAATCAGTCTTGGGACCATGCCCGCCATTCTTCTATCTACGAAGCACTGCGCGCCAGAAAAATAAGATCAGAACCACCGTTAGAAGAAGCCAATTTGACATACTAATGCAAGAACTAATTCAAATTGAGATAAACAAGAAACAATTGTCATAGTTCCAACCGCTGTGTGCATTTCTAAGTGTTGCAAATCTATACGCATTACCTATGCTTGTGAGCTGTCGAAGCAAAACTGGATGGTGCAAACCTAGGAAAAAATAAGAAACTAGTTAATAGTCTTACCTTTCAAAGGAATTCAATCGCTGCACCCTTTCCTAACAACGCGGTTGCTACAGTCGCACCCACAGAAATGGCACGCAGCTGGAGGCTAAACCAAAAATCATCCAGCTTTGCTTCTACAAACCCTGCCCTCATGAAGAAACTTAGACTTGCAAAAGCGCCACAGAATTACACTCACACTTGCAAAAGCGCCTCAAACTACACTCAGAAATCGAATACGGAATCGCCCACAGTAAACTGAGCCTAATCCGAAGTTGTGAGCTTGGAGAACATGGAAACCTACAGCAAAAACGGGAGAGAGAGACGAGAGAGAGAGAGAGGAGAGAGACAAGAGAGACAAAGTGAGAGTGAGGGAGAGAAAGTAGGAAACTGGAAGGACACGGTGACACACGCGGCAAAAAATTATTACTACTCATGATAACTCGTACTTAGATGTCGCCCTCGTACCGCTGAGTAGCTCCACCGCTTAGTGACACTTAGCAGTAATCATAATGCTTTCCTCATCATGATTGCAACTGAGACTATAATTTTCCTTTTCAACAACTAATTTTTTCTATTAAGAATATAATTCTTCTTTTTTATTGATGTTTAATTACATCCAAGATTACAATTTTCAATACTATCAAGTAAAAAAAATGCCTTTTGTATTGTGAAAATTAAACTTTAAATACTATCAAGTAAAAAAAAATGCCTTTCGTATAGTAAAAAAAAATTCAATACTACCAAGTAAGAAAATAGATTCAATACTATCAAGTAAAAAAAAGATTCAATAAAATCAAGTAAATACAAAGATTCAATACTATCAAGTAAAACAAAAGATTCAATACTATCACGTATAAACAAAGATTCAATACTATCAAGTAAAAAAAAATGCCTTTCGTATAGTGAAAAAAAAAATACTACCAAGTAAGAAAATTCAATACTACCAAGTAAGAAAAAATATTCAATACTATCAAGTATAAAAAAAATTCAATACTATGAAGTTAAAAAAAAATTGTATTGTAAATTTTTTTTTTACAATTCAATACTATCAAGTAAATAAAATGCCTTTCGTATTGTAAAAAAAAATTCAATACTACCAAGTAAGAAAATAGATTCAATACTATCAAGTGAAAAAAAAGATTCAATACTATCAAGTAAATAAAATGCCTTTTGTATTGTAAAAACAAAATTTCAATACTATCAAGTAAGAAAAAAGATTTAATACTATCAAGTAAAAAAAAAAGATTCAATACTATCAAGTAAATACAAAGATTCAATACTATCAAGTAAAACAAAAGATTCAATACTATCAAGTATAAACAAAGATTCAATACTATCAAGTAAAAACAAATGCCTTTCGTATTGTCAAAATAAATTCTTGTCTTTAGTGAAAAATAGCATACTAGCCCAAGTCAATCATTTTCACACATTGTAACACATTGTCGGGCAAAGGTACCAAAAAGACTTCTTCCTATGCTTATGAAACTTAGAGATCTTCTCATTTGTATTTATTTTTTTTTTCCCACAACAATATGTGGTATGAACCTTCCTATTGACCATAATATAAATTATCAAATAAAATCACTTGAAAATGCAACATTGTAATGCACAATGCTTTGGTAGCTTTTTATTTTGGAGCACAAAGACGTAATTAATTTTTATTGCCAATGCAATTCTGAACAAGTATTTTAAACAAATTCCACCACATTTTGGCCAACCTCACAAGTCCATGGAATTTATGAAAAAATTTGGACACAAAAAAGATGTCGTAGAGGCTATGAGTATACAAGCCAATGAATAGACCCTACACCTTCATCCCCAAATGCTAGATCGTAGATGTAAGACTCCGTTCCCACATGATGCCGGAAGTTAACTTCAAAATCCGGCTAAAACAAAAAAATTAGTTAAATAGTTATGATAGTTGTAGCAGTTTGTAGAGTAAGTATTCCTCCGGATAGCACTTATTTGGAGCTAAATGTATCCGGAATAACCGCTCTAAATTCGTTCCCACAGAGATCTATGGTTTCTTTCTTAAATGATAAGTAAACTGACAGCTATCCTCCTATCGCGTACCAGTTAGCATTCCTATTCTATGCCCTATCTATTCATCCCGATTCTTCCGGACAGCGGATGTTGCTTCCTACTAACCTCCGGATCCTTCCGGTTTCCGGAAGGTCAGGTGGAGTTTTTCTTCCGGAGTTTTTAAGCGAGTGGCCGGGTACCACTGATCCTATTTTGTGTAAGTGGCCGGATTCCCCACTGCCTCGTAATTTTAAGTGGCTAGACACCCACTGCCCTGAAACTTATAGTGGCTGGACACCCACTCTCCCTATATTGCTAAATGGTCGTTGGTTTGTTGTTTCTGGATTCACTCTCTCACATTCCCCGGAAGGCCTTCCAGATACGGTCACTCAGAGGCTCACCCGAACTACAACGACATTCCGATTGATGATCAGTGGTTTGGTGAGGTATGAAGGGTAGATCTGCATTTGGACTTCCTTCTAGACATACACCACAGGCTTTTCCATCTATCGTAAGGGGAAATTCCGATCGAAACCAGAATCCGGGTTCACACGGATTCTCCGTGCGCCAGGAGCTACCAGGCCCACCACCTAAAGTACCCTCCCTCCCCTTCCAGGCTCCTTCCGGTCACCAAGGATCGTCAGACTTTATCTAACCTCTCCTTCAGCTGTTCCGGGCGCTCTCCCACAGCAAGTCCCAACGGGTTATACTAGATGCGTATCCGTGAACCATGTGAGCCGCAAAAACGGCTCACGGTGATGAATGGACCTCACGTCGGGTCCATTAAGGCTAATGAATGGTGAAAATGGGTTATCCCATGGACTAGCTCGTGGTTTTTTGATTGAAATGGCCAAGTGGCCTTTCCCCTCACTAAAAGAGGAGCCATTTATGGGCAATCGTGGAATTTATGTAGTTAGCCAAAAAGGAAGAAAAAAAAGGGGAATAAACCAGAAATGAAAAGCAAAGAGAGAAGGAAAAAAAGACAAAAGAAAATTAGAAAAGAATTAAAATGAGTAGTGGTGGAGAAGAATTTACCTCCTATCGAGTTGTAGACCATATTCGGTCACGATGAAGAAATCACGAAACCAAAAAAATGGGAGAAGAAGAAGGAGGATGGTGAGGAGAAAAGAAAAAAGAATGGGGCGTTAAAAGCCCTTAAAAAAATAGTCAAAAGGGTCCAAAAGAAGTGGAAAAGAATCCTCATCAATCACTAAGTAAATTAGGAATTACCCCAAGCAAGGGGAATTCAATTTAGGTAGGTTAAATTAGATTTTTGCACCTTTGAAAATTAGCTAATAGCTCACTTATTGAGATCATGCACACACATGTGGCATGGAGTCAAAGTTTAGATTTAGATATTCCTTGGTTAGTGGGACACCCACTTGTGTTAAATGCAAGGGTGGCTAGTGAATTATTGCTCTTTAGTTACTAGTTGTTTAGTGTGACCATTAATGTGCCCATCCAAATTGGCGGCTGTGAACGACGAAGGGAACGACCTTGGGAACAAAGAAGGGAGCAAGGGTCTTGGGGTTACTCCCTTGGAGGGCGCTCATTCGAAGGGTGGGAGGTAGGAGTGAGAGAGGTGTGTGGTAAGAGCTAGGAAACCGAGAGAGGTGTGTGGAAGGAGAGAGAGAGGTAGGGTTCAGATTTCCCCCTCCTGTGGGCTGGAATGTGATTCAATCGTTACGAAAATTGGATAGTAGATAGATTAGAAAGTTGGCTTTCCAACAAGCTCAAGAACACGCGGATCGCAGCTGTGACGACGAAGATACGGGCGGCGGAGTGAGGACGACCAGCTGGAGGATCGATCAGTGGCGGATCTCATACGGCCTCAGGTTTTCCCTTGTCAGTAGCGGAGTTCTTGTCCAATCAGGCTAAGATTTTAGGAGTAGATAGATTAGAACGTTGGCTTTCCAACAAGCTCAAGAACGCGCGGATCGGAGCTGTGCCGACGAAGATACAGCCTGCGGAGTGAAGAGCACCAACAAGAGGAGCAAGATCACGAGCTGAACAAGAGGAGCAAGATCACGAGCTGAACAAGAGGAGCAAGATCACGAGCTGAACAAGAGGAGCAAGATCACGAGCTGACCAAGCAAGTCGAAGGCTAAGGATGGAGGGTGAACCGAATTAACTCAGGGAGCCCCTTTTCTTTTCTCCCTCGAACCTCTTCAATTCCATGTGTATGACTTGAACCCTAATTTTCTAAATACAAAAACCACGTGGAAGCGCTGCCAATTTTTCGGTAGAATTAGGGTTTGCTATATATTCAACTAAATAACCGATTAGAGCGCCATTAGTAAGTGAACACAGCTGGAGGCTCACTCTTAGTAAGGCTGGGGTGGATTCTTGTGTGAATGAATGTGATACATGCATAGGAATGTGGTGCATGATCTTGAATAAAGTCATATGTTGAAGGTGCACTGCTGGTCGCTGGCTAGGAGGTCCAGGGTCGAGTCAAATGATCAATTGAAGGCTGCCATCGTGTTAAGCAAGAAAAACTAGTAAGAATACAAAAAACAAACGTAAAAAACGGAGTCATAATCACGAAGATAATGAAGAATTAAACTTTTAACATAAAAAAAGGAGCATGTCTGCTGGTTGCTGCTGTCAGGGTCGCACTTGGGCCTGGAATTGGTGGTTAAGGTGCTAATCAAGTTCACAAGGCAAAATTGAACCTAATGGAGCTTTAAAACATTGGAAACAAAGCTTTGAGGCGGAATTTACGCTTGTCTAAAGGTTGGATTCAACCTAAGGCTGAATTCAGCCATCACATCACTAATTATTAACGAACCCTCTTAAGTGACCACGCCTTGGGTCATCATGCTTGTATGAATGGTTAAAGTATGTTTGCACAAGGGGCTGCATCCCATATGTAGGATCTTGTGTTCAAGATAAGCCACCCCATTAGGGGGCGGTTTATTTGGCTCACAAACCACTTCAGATTCAAGAACTACTTCACTAATCATCAACCACAATGGGCATTATCCTTCATTCACGAAACAATACACCATCAACATAACTTCAAGAAGCGAAAATATACTAACAGAAAATATCCTTCGTGAAAAGAGAAAGAACAAGACCCTGAGCCGGCTAAGACTCAGGTATTAAGTAACTACTACAACTGATCTAAAAATCTGATCTAAGAAGCTAAAAATTCGGAAAATCCTATCCTAAAAGTGAAAGGGATCTTATCCCTTGAAACCCGGAATTCAAACCCACATCCGGAAATTTTGGATCTGAGATCCGGTTTTCACGGATCTAACTCAAAACTTTAAAGTAGGGTTTTCTTTAGTCTACCGTGTGATAGCCCGATGCAAGCTTGAGCCCCATCGTTAATTGCTATCATACTTTAGCCTTAAAGGTTTTAATCTATGGAGTAACTTGGTTCGGCCTCCTACTGCTACAGCGCGAAGGGGTAACTAGTGCTGGTGCGGCGCCGGCCTCGGTTTGCGCCGGAATGGATGTTGGTGGCTCCGATACGGAAGTTGGTACGTGCATCCCTGGTCTGGATGGTGCATCCGGATCCTCTGTTGTTGCAGTCCGGGCTGATGGTGCGTCTGTCCGGTCTTCGATGTCCGGAAGGTCCCGGAAGCTACCACTGGGGCTGATCACCATGGGTGTTGCTGCCGAGCTTCCGGGTAAAGGGTCCGTCACTAGTGGCCCCGGAGATGGAGACTCTGATGGAATTCGGAAGGACAACGGGGGTACTGCCTCATTCCCTGGCACCTCTTTGCACTTCTGTATACTCTCCGTGCTTGGAAAGGCCACCCCATTCCAACTCATAGGAGAGCTGAAATCCGGCGTTCCCACGAGATCATTGAATTCTCCGGTGAGCGACTTCGGCGTTCCGGCTGCAGGTCTGGGTGAAGAGCCGGCCAGAGGTTGGGGCGGGGAAGTAGCTGCCGGTCCGGATGGGGATTCGGACGGACCTGTTGCGGTTCCGGACGGTCTGGTAGTGGTTCGAGATGGACCAGCCACGTCTAGAGCAGGAGGTGTCGGGAACGGAGGTGGAGGTTCTGGTACTGTTGAGGCTGCCGCCACGAGATCCCTTGCTAGCTCCTGCATCTTGGTCCAGGTGCTCTCCATTTTTCGGCTGTGATCTACTAGGAACCAGATGATCTGCCCCCTGTTGAGCTTCTCGTTCTTCTCCAAGCTCTCCGTGTAGAGCAGCGCCCGGTTGATCGTATCTACCGGGAAGTCCAACGCTGTGCGGATATCTGTTAAGGTCTGAGAGGCTGCGCGGACCTTCGTTTTTGCCACCAATCGTGCATGTTGTGCTGCATCTCGTGCAGCTTCCGCCTATCGGACCTGACCCCAGAGCTAGGTGTTGATCTTGGTTATAGTGGCGTTCTCCTGCTCTAGTCTTGTGACGGAACTGTGCTTCTCCTTCATCTCTCTGAGCTGTGCGATGAGGTTAGTGGTGTCCTCGAGTCCTACTGCCTCCAGTACGGCCAAGATCATGCCGTGCCTCTCCCGGATTTCTCCTTCCTGGATCCTGGTCCGCCAGACAATGTGTCTGCAGAGCTCGTGAACGTCCACCGGTATGTCGCCACTAATGCTTGGGACAAACGTAGGTCCTGGCTCTGATCCGGTCGTGAATCTTTCGTCTTCTGTGGCCGGTTCCGGTGCGATTGGTGGTGCTGCGAGTGGGCTCTGAGCCGAAATTGTTGACATAGGCCGGCATGCTCCGGAGGCTTCCGGAGTCCTCTGCACTAAACGACTCCGCTTCCGGTTCGGTCTTCGGAGTATGAGGAGGGATGACGACTTCTTTGTCTCAGAGTCCGTCGATTCTTCCGGCTCCTCATCTGTCTCCATCCCTCCGTATGACTGGATGGTGAGCAGGCTATCGTACTCGGCCTGCTCATCCGGACTCAACATCTTCTGCTTTGCGTACATATGGGCCAAATAGGTGGAAAGGGGGGATGGGGTTTTTCGGGCTTTTGGCAGGTTCTTCACCATCCTGTCGATCTGCTCGCCCATGATGGTTGCCCAATCGACGGACAACTTCTCTCTCATCGATCCCAAGATTAGTGTAGCTAACTTGGCCACTATCTGTTTAGGCTTCTCAGGGTAGAAAATGGGGTTGAAGAATGCCATAACTAACTTGGCATTCGGATCGGTGAGGTCGCTGAGGACATAACCGTCTTTAGGGTTTGCCTTTGCGCGGAACTCGCCCTTCAAGATGGCGTCGTCGCGCTCCGCCACCTTGATCGTCCCTGGTCGGAACTCGTAAGTGTCTCTCCAGAGTGTCGTGGTCCAGACCTCCGGATGCGCCCTGACCTTCTCCGCGTACTGGCTTGGTGGCTCTCCCAAGAGCTCCGCCATCATCGTTTTGCTCTGGAAGGCCCATGGTGTCCCTAAAAGACCTACACAACCGATGATCTCGAGAAAGCTCTCTAAAACTCGGCAGGTCTTGACCGGCTTCGGAATCTCCGGAGTCACCTTCTGCAACAGCAGGGCTTCGACTGCCGGAGCCTTGCCCTTCTTGCCCGCCATCCGTGCCCACCTCTCCGTGAACTTGCGTCTCGCAATGGTGTCCAGAAATCCTGCATGTACTGACCTCACCAAGTTCCTCGTGCTTCGCTAACTCTGCGCTACCGTCCTTCACAAAGGCCGGAGGCGAAACCCTAAGAAAATGCGCTAAGCGGAAGGACAATGAGACTGCTGGAAACCCTAAAAGATTGGCGTGCAGGGCTGCCAGTCGCGTTTTGTATCTAACGCCCTTGTACGGAAAACTGTTACGCATCATAATGGCATTTCCGGATCCGGCTGTCACCGTACTCCGATTTCGCAACTTCCGGGAAGGGTGCTGTAACTACCTCCTTTAAGGATTCCGGCGTGGTATTAAAATATTATTTTGTTCTTATGTACTGCTTATGCTATTATGACTAACTACCTACCTAATTTTTTAAATTTTTCTATATTTTCTTCCGGATTCGGTATAAAGTTCCGGAATTAAGTGGGAACGCCTTCTCACAATAGTCCGCGCTAGGATACAGCCTATAGTCTTTTGGTAAGAATAAAGGCAGATGGACCGGGCTGCAAACCCTAATTAAGCCAAAAGCTGTTAAAATTGGAGCCGAAGTAGTTACCGGAATTCCGGGACAGTTAGTTATCCGGAACCGTCAGCTGGAACCGTCGCCATCAACTGTCATCATGACTCCGTACTAACGGCCGGACTACTAAAGGATGGGATTTGGGGGGAAAACTCTTTCTTTTCCATTTCTTCCTCGCGTATTGGGGTCTCGCATTAGGGTTTTCTTCTTTTCTCACTCTCCCTCTCTCTTACAGTTTCCCTAACTACTGGCCGTTAGGTTTTGAAGCTTAGACGGTTAGAACGGACGTGTGTCCGTTTGGGAGGGCTTTTGTAAGGATGGTGCGTGTAGGGACAACCTCGAGAGATTGTGAGGTGATAGGCTGGTCTCATGAAGTCTGTGCCGATGGCCAAGAAGAAGCGAACAGATAGAGATGGACGCGGCTAGAGAGACGAAGAACCAGCTGTGGCGCTTCCACCCTTGGCTTGCGTTCTTCCGGACATTCCAGAGGTCGTGGACGAGTTTAACCTCCTGAAGTCGAGCTTGAAGACTATGGGTTGTGAGGGATTGCTCGAAGTCCCATGGGGCATGCGGGAGGAGGTCTACGTCCAAGAACTCATTGGCAACCCGGACGAGAAGTACAAAGGGCTGATGAGAGCCCATCTGGAAAATTGGAGAGTCCCGGAGTGGTCTCAGACGTATGACTTCCGGGGCGGCCGCACCAAGGTCGTGGAACGGCAGAACAAGTTCCTGGCGGACGAGTTTGCCGGACCAGCGGACCTGAAGGACGGCTACAAGATGCAGAATCTTAAGCACCTGGACGCCCAGCTCGTGCTAGGGTTTTTAAACCCTATCTTTCATCCGGAAAAGCCGAAGAGGGTGGTGGCAAAGTGGGCCTGCACCTTCCTCGGGGCACTCCGGGAGAAGATAGTCGTAGCCTGGGGGACGCTCATGACGGACATGATCAACCGTCTTGTTAGGGATCCATTCATGTCGACGCTTTTACATCATGAACCGAGGTTTCTTACAGGATATTCTTTAGTAATATTCATAAGTAAACAAGATGACAAGTGAGAGGGAAGGCCTCCTCTCACTTGCTATAAGGAAGACACCACAACCGTTCTAACTACCTCTTTGCTAAGCACTAGTAAGTCTAGACGAGTGTCTACTCGTAACATTACCCCCCCCATAAGGTCGAAGGTTGCGGGCCCTTCTCCTAAGCGGGGTTGATCCTACCGCATCCGGGTGCTAGTGGTGGAAATTCGGAACCGCGTCAGCCGCATTCTGCAGATTCTCCATTGGTTCCCAAGAGTTTTCCTCGGGCCCATATCCTTCTCAACTGATTAAATACTGTAGCTTCCGCCACCGGCCGTGCAGCCGAGAGTCCAAGACAGCATGAACCTCCCACTGAACATCCCCGCCGGGCGTAATAATCGGCGGAGGAGGTTGTCGACGCCGCCCCTCAATGGTGTCCTCGTGGTGCCGCTGTAGAAGATTGACGTGAAACACATCATGAATTTGGAGGGTCTTGGGGAGCTTAAGCTTGTAAACCAAGTTAGAAAGCGTGGCAATAATTGAAAATTAACCGAGGAATAGTGATGCCAATTTCTTGGAAGGAGCTGTCGTTGAAATATTCTCATGTCGTAGAAATACCTTCTCACCAACTTGGAATGTGGGTTGAACCTGCACTCCTTGGTTGTAATAGCGTTGGGCTCGCACACCTGCAAGGTCGATCATAGTCTTCACCTCGTTGTGTACCTCTTGAAGGTGCCTTAAGCGGTCCTTTGCTACCGGAACGGTGGTCGAGGTCGGAGTAGTGAAAGATAATACAGGATGATACCCGTATATTGCATAAAACGGGGAGAAGCCGGTCGATGAATGAGTGGGGTTATTATATGCAAATTCTGCTATCGGAAGCAAGTCGGCCCAGTCATCCTGACGTCGAGTATTGAACATACTGTGAGCCAATAATTTGGTTTACATTTAGTTTCAGACCAATTTGTTAGAAATTAGTGAAGTAGTTAGATTAGTAGGGATTGGATGCGATTAGCAAGTGGAAAAGCTCTGGAATATCATTAAGTTAGTATTAGTGTAAGAATATAGGTGTTAGTACAAGAATTAGTTGCGAGAAGCTGAAGAGACAAAGAAAATACCGAAAGGTGGATTCTTATTAGTGGTAATGAATGCATTTCATTGTAAAAGTTAGTGGTAGTAGTTAGTTGTGATATTTTAGTGGAGGAAAATAGTAGGAAAGAAATTATTTTATAAAAATAAAAAATAAAAAAAATAAAAAAAAATTAAAAAGGGGTTAAAAAACAAAGACAAAGAAGAAGAAAAGAAGAAGAAGAAGAGGAAGAAGAAGAAGAAGAAGAAGAAGAAGAAGAAGAAGGAGAAGAAGGATCTAGAAGGCTCCCATGGAGAGAACCGTGGCTAACCTTTTGATTAGAATAGTTAGAGTTGAAATTTTTGTGGGTAAATGAGTGGTGATTGAATTATTGATTTCCAATGATCTAGAACTTGGATTTTGATGTATGAATAGTCAAAGTTGAGGTTTAAATGTGTTTTAAACACATTGGTGAAGTTATTTGGGTCAAAAATATCTTATTTTAGGAGTTTTGGACGTATCCAGCCCTAAACTCAGGTTTAGGGGTTAGGTTTATTGTGGACCCTTAGATCTTGATTAGGGATTGTTGAAGTGGATGGTGGGGATGTGGCCGCCACCCTTGAGCTTCCTCCCACTTGTATAAGGGAGCTTGGGCGGCCATTCTCCCTCTCTCTCTCTTCTCTTGGGCGAAGCTATGTCAAAGTTTTTCCCCTTCTTCTCTCTAGTTGGTTAGGCTGCGGTTAAGTGTGTGTGGCGTAGAGGACAGTTAGAGTTAGGACGTGAACTTTTAGGAGGACCTAGATCTCATGGTTAGCTTTCTAGAGACACTAAGGACGCTCCATTTGGAGCAAGGATGAAGAAGTTACAAGGTAGTTAGTGGAAGGAGGTCTACTGCCAAGGCAGAATCGGGGTGCTCACTTTGGCGGGCGATTGCAGGCAGGCAGCAACGAATTTGGATTTGAGATCTAGAGGGCTTGTAGAACTTCAAGTGAGCTTTCCAAGGACTGCACGCACATGCAATTTGAAGCAACGACGAAGGAGTTACGGCTACTAAAGTACACAAGGGGTGGTGGAGGCGAGAGTTGAAGACTGGCCACTTTGGAGGTTCATAACTTTTTATTGGTGAAAGATTTTTTGGTGTTTGTTTCGTGTTCTGAAGTGGAGTTTAGCTCACCTTGTGTTGGTTAAGTTTGGAATCGATTGAATAAGAAACGAAGGAGTGGCGGCTGATCTACTTGGAAGGGGTCAGCAGTCAAGGGTTTTCGGAGCAGCAACTTTGAGGCTCTGTATCTTTTGCGTGGCAAAAGCTTTTAACAAGTTTTTTGCAGGAGCTGAAGCACCACCAAGTCAGCTTTACAGTGAACAAGTTTCAAGTTGTTTGGAGGATAGTCGAAGGAGATACGGCTATTCTAGTGACAGGGGGGTCCTGCTGCCCTCCCGACCTCTTTAAACTTGAATATATTGATTTGTTTTCAATTGTTGCAAGAGTATTGTTTGGTGTGGGTTTAATATGTGAATGTTGTTGGTTGATTGATGTTGAGTAGAATTGCACATATGAAGCCCCGGCCTATGGCACGGTTCTAGTGCAATTTTTATTCATGTGTTGTATTGCAAAGTATGTTATTGTGTATGTTGTTGTGAATGTTGATTGCATTTGAAAGGGTCTAGTAACTTGGATTTTTTCTAGACGGCGTGATAAAAAGTAAAGTAAAAAGTAAAAAGTGAAACCTAGTTTAACTTAGAGGTAAAGTCTAGTTTACCTAGGTAAAAAAAAATTTACTTGAGTTGAAAGTATTTACTTGGATGAATTTATTTACCATAGGTTAAATTTAAGTTACTACAAGTAACTTGAATTACTTGGGTTGATTAAAAGTTACTTGGGTTAGTTAAAAGTTACTTCACCTAATTTACTTTAACTTAATCAAGTTTTATTCTGGGAATTAATATATTCTACCTCAAGTATAAATGATGGGTGAATGTTAAGATAGATTGCAACTTATCTAAATTACGTGTGAGTGAATTTAATCCACTTGACTACTAAACGCAATTAAGGTGGAGAAAATTAGCTCACACATACGCAAATATTGTTCCAAGATCTGGTTTATTCTTTCTGTTTGCCCGTTGGATTGAGGATGGAATGCCGTAGTTGTAGAAGGATTAATACATAGGAGTTGACATAAGCGGCGCATGAACTTTGAGATAAAAACAGTCCCCCGGTCAGAAATAATGTCTTGGGGAGTACCGTGAAGTTTCCATATGTGTTGTAAATATAATGACGTCGTGCCATTAGCACCAATGGTTTTTGTCGTAGGAATAAAGTGAGCCAGCATGGTATTTTTGTCCACCACCACTAATATAGAATCATAACCACTGCTCATAGGAAGTTTAACAATAAAGTCCACTGTTACTTTTTTCCAAGGAGCGTCGGCGGCGGGAATAGGTTGCAAAAGCCCGTAGCGAGCATGGTGGGTGGGCTTGGAACGTTGGCAGGTGTCACAGCCATCGACGTAGTGGTGAACATAACGGCACAGTGCTGGCCAATAAAAATCCCGAGACACCAGCTCGTCGGTCTTGGCACGTCCTTGGTGGCGTGCAGCAGGGGCGTCGTGGCGCGAGCACAAAATCTGACGGCGGAGTTCCTCGTGGTCGGGAACAAAAACCGCCCCTTCGAAACGGAGAAGGCCGTCCTCCCATGTGTAAGCCTGGAACCGACGGCGAATGTCTGCAAGTGCTGCCTCCGGGTTGCTTTCAAAGAACGCCAATATTGGCCTAAGCTTGGAGTCCTCTCTCATGCTTGCCTTTATCTGAGTAAAGATGCGCTCGTCGGTCCACACCGGCTCAAGTCTTTCCAAGTAAGCTAGGCGCAAGAAAGGCCGAGGCTCCTCATCTGTCCCATCCGTGACATCTACGCGTCGAGATAATACATCTGCCCTTCCATTCAAAGAGCCTGGCCGGTGGTGGATGGCCAAATCAAAGGCCGAAAGCATCTCAGACCAACGAGGTTGACGCCTGTTGAGATGTTTTGTAAATAGAAATTGTTCTAAGTTTTTATGATTGGAAATGACACAAACCTGGTGGGGGGAGCCCTCTAGGTAAACGCGCCAATCCTGGAATGCTAGCACAATGCTCAAAAGTTCCTTGTCGTAAATGTCATAGTTTTTTTCAGCTGGGTTCATCTTAGAGCTCCAATATGCACATGGATGAAGATGTCGATCATCACCCCTTTGAGACAGGATGCCCCAAGTGGCTGTGTCCATCTCTACCACAAATGGTTGCTCGAAATTGGGGTGGATTAATACCGGGGCCTTGAGGAACCGGGACCGAAGATCTGTGAAAGCAGCATCGGCCGTAGGGGTCCACTGAAAACACTAGCCTTTTTGTGTTCAGTTTGTCAGGGGAACTGCAACGTGTAAATAGTCCACTGTAAAGCGTCTGTAAAAATTTGTAAAACCAAGAAACGCTTGGAGTTCTTTCACCATTGTTGGAGTCGGCCAATCCTTAATAACTTGAACTTTGTCTTGACACATCTGAAGGCCGCTAGCAGATACTGTCATGCCCAAAAATTCGACTGAGTCTTTATGAAATTCACACTTGGCGGCCTTTGCATAAAGGCCATGCTTGTGTAATCTCTTCAAGACCTCGCGAACCACGGCTTGGTGAGCCTCTAAATTGGTAGAAAAAATATGTATATCATCCAAGTAAACCACCACTGAGATGTCTAATAGGTCGCTTAAAATATTTTGCATGTGAGCTTGGAATTGTGTCGGGCATTGGTTAACCCAAATGGCATGACCAAATACTCATATAGCCCATAACGAGTTTTAAAAGCGGTCTTGAATTCATGCCCAGGAGCCATGCGGATTCTATGATAAGCTTGGCGAACATCCAGCTTTGAAAATATTTTTGCACCAGTTAGGCGGTCTGTGAGCTTGGAAATCAAGGGCAATGGATAACGTTTTGCACGGTGACATTGTTGAGGTTGCGATAACCTACGCAAAATCGAATAGAGCCGTCTTTCTTCCTAGCAAAAACAATAGGGGCTGAAACAGGGGACTTGGACCGCCGGATCCACCCTTTGCCCAAGTTTTCCTTGAGATAGCGTCGAAGCTCCTCCAACTCAATCGGGGACATAGGGCGCAATCCCGTATTACGAGGTTTCTGGCCTTCCTTGAAGTCTATCTTCATGTCCGCGGGGCCATGGTTTGGAAGCTCGTTAGCCGCCTCTTCACTGAAAGCATCGCTTAAGTCTGCATACACCGCTGGAATAGGTGCGGGCTCGACAGAGATCACCTCAGAAATCTCCAGGCAATAAATTGCTGCTTCCCGTGTTAACTGATGGAATACTGTCGCCGACACCCGGGTGGGGGCGGTCGTTCGTGGTCGATAATTTGTTGGTTTCTCCTCGTGGCCTTCCTCCTGGAGTAAGCCACCGAAACACGTATGTTGGCAATAGAGAGAGTCGAACAACACCTTTTGCTGAGACCACCGGATGGTTGGATCATGGCGGACAAGCCAAGGGGTGCCAAGAATACAGTCGTAGCGCCCCGTGTTGGTAATGTCCGCAAGTAGCTTCTCCTGATGACCTCCCACGGTCAAGTCCACGGTTGTTTCGTGAGTGATGAGTCCAGAACTGATAATCTGGCAGTCAATGACGCGGACCTCCCGTGGGGTAGCTTTCAACCTGATGGTAGCATTACATTGCTTGGCAAAGTTGGGGTGCATGAACACTCCCGTTGCACCGGAGACCACAAGCGCCACGGCCGTCAAATTGTTCATATGCACATTCATTGTCAGATGATTCTCCATATCTATGATAGCATGGACACATAAAGCCAAAATATAATTTTCTTTATTTATATAAGAGTAGTTACATGTAGTAGAGTCATTTGAGTTTGGGCATAGAGGTGTATTATGTGCCTCCTTATTAGTGCCCGGGTACTGCCTCCAAGTGTTTAGTCCCGGGCTGCTCCTTTTCCCCAGCCTTCATCGCCAGTAGCAGCCAACGTAAGGGGCTTGGAAGGATTAGTAGGACACCGTGAACGTATGTGGCCCATCTTCCCGCACCCCCAACACCTTCCTTGACGTTGATACTCCAATCTGTCGGCCACTGTTTTAGCAAGAGCCGTGGATGTGGTGTACGTGGCATCTAATTCCATGGGAGTGGGACCGGTTGACGTTGAAGGTAGCCGGGATCGTGCAGCATATTCTTGTGGTGCCGAAGTAGACCCTATAGGTCGCCGGTGTTGTTGCCGCGTCCATAGTGGATCGTCAATTCTTGAAGCCATAGACATCCATTCCTAGAGAGTGCGAGGCTGAGTCACGGCGGTTGCTATGGAGTCGAGAAGGTCGTCCTTTAAACCAGCGCGAAACCGAGCTACGAGACTTGGCTCATTCCACTCCACTTGGGCCGCATGTTTGTTGAATATTGAGATATAAGTAGCCACGGCGCCAGTCTGTCGAATGTTTGCAAGGCGGTCCTCTGTATTGCCTCGTCGGTCTATCTCGCCGTAAACAGCCACAATAGCTCCCCGGAAGGCCTCGTAATTGTGCAATAAATCATGAGGTCTTCCTTCATCCAAGGCTTGAAAGATGGGCATAGCCCAGTTCTGGGCCGCCCCTGTTAAGTAGGAGAGAGCATACGCTACTTTGTCTTCGTCAGAATTTTAAGTGCTAGGGTTGCCTCGAAAAACCAGACGAAGTTGGGCAAACCACTTGTACACCTCTCCTCAGTTTTTGCCGGTGAACTTATCCGGTTTCGCCACCTTGAGTTCCTTGCCGCGGTGGTATTCCCCTCGATACAAGTTGGGAGTTGATACCGCGGTTTCTCCACCATGCAGCGATGTAGAAAGAGGAAGAGTTGCTCGCTCAGAAATTTGTTGCACCATATGAGGAATCGCCGCTTGGAAGACGTTATGAATCTGTTGTTGTATAAACATAGCCCAGTCGGGCTCTACTCCATCCGGCACAGGCGGGGCACCTTCCGTGTTAAGTCTTTCTTGATCCATGGTTACTGGTCCCTATTTTCTGTAATACGTTGCGTCAATATTGCACCTGAATAATTTTTAAACGAAGAGAGCAAAAATTCGGTGTGCTGATCCATAAAATTCGGTGTGTTGATCTATAAATTCGGCGATACCTCAAATGCACCATCACGATACATAGAATTCGGCGTGAATTACATAAACTAATGGTGCATACCTAAAATTCGGTGATACTTCACAATCGAATTACTGCGTTTGTAAACCAAAATTCACCCTATCTAATTTCATCCAACCTAAATTGCAGGGATGAAACTCTAAAACCTAATGGATGAAACCCTAAAATCTAATGGATGAAACTTTAAAACCTAATGGATGAACCCTAAAACCTAATGGATGAATTTCATTAGATGAGGTTAAGGTTAAAGACTTTAACCATACAAGGTAAAGTATAAGTAACTTGATATGGAAGTAAATAAATAATCAATGAAACTCAAAGGTAGAAGTAAGAAGTCAAAAATACACGATGAACATTTAAGGAGAATAAAAATGCATGAAAAAACGTGCTCCGATCAAGGCAACACACCCCTTGTCGCTAGAATCTCTATAACGTAGTTGTCCCTGGTTGGATGTAAGCGAGCTTAAAGTCCCTGGAATCCTGTCTTGAAGATCTACAAGCGTGCCAATTTTCAGCTCCAGAATTGTTGTCGTTCGCTCGCAGAGGTCCGTCAAAGTTGGTGAACCGAATCAGGCCGGCAGCAGCACCCCGGACACCAAAACCGCTGTAAGTTTGTCTTCTCTGCTCGGATTTGAGCGTGCTGGATGTCCACAAAAAGCCAACTTCAAGGGCTACATCTCTTGAAAAAAATAGACTCCAAAGTCGTCGTGGTTAGCCGTAAATGGCCCTCCAAAGTCGATGCTCCAATTCTGCCAAGGCAGCAGACCTCTTTCTACAAATTATCCTATAACTCCTTTGTAACTGCTCCAAATGGAGCGTGCTTAGTATCTCTCGAAAGCTAACAATAAGATCTAACTACTGCTAAAATATCAAGTCCTAACTCTAAGTATCCATTTAGCTTCACAAGATTAATCGCAGCCTAAATAATAAGAGGGAAATAGGAAGAAGTTTTGGCATAGCTTCGCCCGAGGCAAAAAGAGAGAGAGGGAGAGTGGCCACCCACGCCTCTTATCCAAGTGGGAGGAGGCCCAAGGGTGGCGGCCACATCCCCACCCTTGAATCTAACAATCCCTAATCAAGATCAAAGGCCCACGATCACCTAAGCCCTAAACTCGATTTTAGGGCTGAACATGCCGATATCTACCAAACTAATAGGATTTGAGCAAAACTAACACCACCAATGTCTTTAAAACACACTTTAACTTCTAGATTGATTATTCACAAGTTCAAATCCGAGTTCTAGATCATTAGAAACCAAGTAGTTTACTTTAATCGTTAAATCTACTTGCTACTAGTTCTTTTCTTTTTCTTTTTCTTATCTTCTATTTTTTCTCTTTTCACAATAACATAAGTGCCATACCATTGAGGTTCTAATATAACTTTTCCACTAACTGAATTAAATAGTAAACTACTAACTTGAATTACCTAGAACAGAATACTAATTTTAATTCACTAATGCGTTTCTATGTCTCTTTTTCTTTTCCCAAGTCTAATTTCCTATTAATAACTCTAATTTTACCCTCCACACTAATTTAAGGCTACGTGGAGTCGAGTTAACTAACCTTTACTAATAACACACTAGAAGGCGCTACTAACTACTAATCTAACTACTAATTGAAATAAACAAGACATTTTTCCACTAACTAATCACTAACTAACATTGTGGCGCTTTTAGGCGCTCACAGCGTTTCTGGCTCACAGCAATCCCGATGACCTTCCCATAAAATTCTGATATAATCCTGTATAAAATTCTGCATAAAATTCTGATAAAATTCTGATATAAAATTCCAATATAAAATTCCGCTATAAAATTCTGATATAAAATTCCAATATAAAATTCCGATATAAAATTCCAATATAAAATTCCGATATAAAATTCCGATTTAAAATTCCGATATAAAATTTTGATATAAAATTCCGATATAAAATTTTGATATAAAATTCCGATATAAAATTTTGATATAAAATTCCGATATAAAATTCCGATATAAAATTCCGATATAAAATTTTGATATAAAATTCCAATATAAAATCCCAATATAAAATTCCGATATAAAATTCTGGTGCATAAAATTCTCAACGCAAGGATGTCTGTTCTTGAGAGCGTTGCTGTAATATGAACCACAACGATCACAAAGGAAATAGTTGCCTCGGCCACCAATTCTGCTTCACATCTTGCTCATAATCACACAGCAAATAGATAACCTTCTCAACACGGTGCCGCGGAATCTCGTGGCGCTTTGAATCGTCAACCTCGTCAGAGTTCTTCGCTTCATTCTGACAGTGACGACAATTGAAGACCTCGTTGGAAGGCCTCCTCTCGATTGCTATAAGGAAGACACCACAACCGTTCTAACTACCTCTTCGCTAAGCACTAGTAAGTCCAGACGAGTGTCTACTTGTAACACGTCTTGTAGCCAACCTCCAGAGGGTGAAGAAGACGGCAACACCCCTGGCGTCCTATGTGGTGCACTTCTATGCGCACCACCAGCAGCTCACTCCGGCAGAAGTCTGGAAGTACGACATCGTCCTCAACTTCTAGAAGTACAGAGGGGTCGAGTCCGAAGAGGAAGAATCCATGTATAAGGCCAGCACGGAGATGGAGAAGAAGGTGAAGCAATACCTTGCGGAGGCAGCTCTGGCGGTGACGGCCTGGAAACTGGCCGAGGAGAAGGCCAACGCCTCTGCAGCAGCCCTGCTTGAGGTCCGAGCCGCCCTGGATATTCCGGTTGACGTGGTCAACCGGAGCCGACTCTTCACCGAACTGGTGGAGAAGAAGGAGAAGGTCACCCGAGCCAACATCATCAGGTTCCTCCTCGATCAGGCGGATAAGATGGGACGAACCTAGGAGCAGATGAAGCTGCTCGTCGACAACATGGTCGTTGAGTTTCCGGAAGAACCAGCAGCACCTGGACCGGAAGGTACCCCGACCACAACACGAACCGCGGGTCCTCTGGAACCACCAACGAAGTCCCCTCTAGCTCTAGGAACCTCCGCGAATCCGGAGTCCCTGGAAACTCCGCCCCGGATGCCGACGGAGGGTATCGTACTTCCTAACCCGAGTACGAGTGAGATCTTGATGACGCTTCCGGATATCCTGTCGCCACCCAATATGCGGTTGCCAGATCCTTCGGCGGAAGGCGGCCTCCCAGCTGCACCAAGGTCCGTGTCCCTGAGGTTGGCGCCCGGACCTAAGAGCCTGTCCGGAAGCTACAGGGACTTGGTCCAGGAGACTGGGTCAGCTTCCGCTGTGGATGCACAAGCACCTCCGGTTCCGGAAGGATCTCCACCGTAGGACGCCAGTACTCCGGTGGTGGTTGTTCCTCCAACAGCAGGACCCTCGATCCGGAAGACCAACCTTTCACCGGCAACGTCAAAGAAGGCGAAGAGCAAGGCGCGCGTTCCGGTGGAGATCTCCCCCTCCCGCCAGAGTGGGAGAAATCGGGGCCCAGGTGCTCCAACTTAGGATTAGTTAGACTTCATGTTTTTTTCTTCTTTTATTAGGGTTAGAGTCTGGATCAGCAGCGACTAACGATGGGGCCCCAAGTGCACCCGGCTGTTACCAAAATCAATAGCCAGTTTTTGTAGTTAGAGTAGGAATTCCGGAGATGGAACTGTTCCGTGATTTCTGGATCTGAGATCCGATCTGGAACTTTTTCGGGTTTCTCGGATCTTTTAGATAAGATATGGTGGACTTCTCAAAGATGGCTAGGAGGAAGGCTAAGTTTAGACAGAACTTAGTTAGTACTTAGAAGTAGGGCTTTGGGCAAAACCCTCTTATCTTGTTCTTCTCACTCGGAAATATACGTTATCATTTACACTAGACTTGCTACCTTGTGTTTTGGTGTGACATATGGAACCTGTGAGTGACGGATCCATTCTTGAGGGTATGGTTGTGTGAGTAATTCTTCCGGAATAGGGTAATTCAATTGTTTTGCCGGAGGGGGATGCTATCGAGGCCAGTATTAGGAGATCACCTGGGAGAGCTGGAGAGAACTATTACAGAGGTGTTCCTGGTAGTCTCTAGAGTCCGGGAGTAGCCAGGAGGGGAAGAGATGAACTGCAGAGGTGTTCCTGGTAATCTCTAGTTCACAGAAGAAACCGTGCTAAACTGGATTCCGGTCACTACTGGAGTTCTCCCCTAAGATAGGAAAAAAGCCTGATACCAATACCTAGACAGAATAACCATAGTGAACAGTGAGTCTTTATTCCGGAAAATTGCAACCGTATCCACCGGAATGTCGTTGTAGTCCGGATTAGTCTCTATGTGACCGCATCCGGAAGGCCTTCCGGATGTCGTGAGAGCCGTCGTCCGGTAGCAGCAATCAAATTACCAGTTAGCAGAGTAGGGAGAGTGGTGTTCGGTCACTATAAGTTCCGGACAGTGGGTGCCTAGCCACTTTAAGTCACAGGGCAGTGGGAAACCCAGCCACTTACACAAAACAGGGTCAGTGGACTTCGGCCACTCGCTTAAAAACTCCAGGAGACTCTCTGAGGAGGAACATAGACAAATCAAACTACCCTCCAGGTTTCCAAAAACTACTCCCCGGAAACGTTGTACATAATCCGGACGCCGGAAGGATCCGGGTCTAATCTAAGTAAATAAAGACTATAGCTAACTCGTAACCAAATTGTTGTGTTAAGTTTAGTAATCCGGAGTATTGGAAAGAAGAACATTAGGTTTCTGTGGGAACGAAACCGGAGCGGTTACTTTGGAAAGCTCTTAGTGACAATTGGGGGCATTCCGGAGGGATACTGTCTCTACGAACTGCATAACACTCATTTACTCACTTATGACTGATTCTTAAGAACCTGTACTGTGGAAGTGGTGTAGACCTTGTTAGGCATATGCAACCCGGGAATGACCTCGAAGATTGTTGGTTGATGTTTGATCATGTCAAATGAGTCAAGGATTGGACTACCATGGCATGTCATGGATACGACAGCAACTACTGTAAGGTCATGACAATTGCCATGTGCAACATGCAATCCGAGGATGCTCAGGCGCAGTAGTTGTTCAGGGAGAATTTAAATGATACTATGAGACAACATGGCCTAGAAGGCGTGAACTTCAAAGGCTTCATCGCTGACAGTGTCGGTGCGAATTGGCATGACGTTCGCCGAGTTTATAGTAGCGGCGACAAGGACAAGCCCATGGATAACAGAGAACAAACATGCTTATTTCATTGGACAAAGTGTCTCTAGCGTGCGACCTCCAAAAGCATTCTTTCTGGCTTCCAAGAGCAACATGTTGCCCTCTACAAGATCTGGAAAAATGCGAAGACCCATGACGAGGTTGAAGCTCAGTACAATGTCATTTGAGCGTGGTGGGTGTCCTCTGGTGCCACAACCGAAATCGGACGTCGTGCTCTCGAGGATTGGATGGCATTCTGGCACTTCCTTTATCGACAATGGGGCGGCGCAATGCAGCTTGTAAGTGGTCTTCATGCTCTATATAGTTTACATGCCATTAGATTCTTAAAGAGTAATCAGCCCATATTTAATGACAATTATTGCGTTTCTTCATGATCTCATGCTTGACGAGAGGACTGACATGCCTTCTTGCAACCTTGCCGAAACAGTCCACAACCATTGGCTCCAACAATCCGGAAACACAATGACATGTCTATACGCAGCAACCGTAGACGACCTCGTCCGTGCTTTCATGCAGATTATTTTGTATCGAGCATGGTTGAAGGGCGGCGCGTTGGAAAAAGGTCCGGACAAAGGTACACTTTGGTTGCGGACCGCACAAGGTTTGGGTGATCCCAAACTCATAGCTGATGGTGTTAGGAACTTCCCTGGAGCTGAGGATTTACTAACCAGGACATGCGGCTTAGAAGGTGTGGAGATTTTTGGATCCACGAAGCGCAAGCTTGACATGACACTCGGGTTGTCCCACGATTCCCACCAGTCCGATACGGTGAACTATTCAATTCCCCGTGATGGTAAAAGGGTGACTCGGGCTCACATCGAGGAGGCCCTTGGCAGACACGACTCTGGTGTCCAACATACAACATCCGTTCTCGAATCGGACTGTGATCTGTCTAAGTGGCACATTGCTCGGCTCCCCAAAAAGTCAGCTCAAAAATGCCAAGCATTGCAGGCCAACTCTGGGGAGCCTTGCAACATCAAAGTTGCACGTGGAAGTCATGGAACTCCCGCATCCACCTATTTGGGTATGAAGAAGGATTATAGGTCGCCACGCAATGTTACTGCGGAGTTCTGGTTTTGTCCAGACGGCGTAGGCCGTTGTGTAAAGGGGTCAAAGAAAGTGTTCGTAATGGATTGGCCACCAGTTCCAATATTGTGGCCTGTGAAACTTAGCACAAATTTAAATGTGCACGAGGTTTTAGCAATGGAGGAAGTAGGTTTCCAATTGCAACAACGTGGAGCTCTTTCACCACGAAGATAATTCCAAGTGTCTATAGACATACCTCTTCCACGTTCTCGCTTCCCCATTCCAGCCAATCCCAATTCTCACTACAGCTTTTGGAATGGCTACGCGATTCGTAGAACAACAGATGTTCCCACAATTGACCAACGCAACAAGTGATTAAGCGCAGCTCTTATGAATAACTGCTACGTCTCGAACCTGTTTGTCATACCGTATCCGGGATGGAGATGCGTTATAACTCTTGACATGGGGAAGGACAAGTCCTATTGCGTCACGTTTACGGACCTCCCCGGATGTTCATGCCCTGATTATTTTTAGATGCAATCCGAAGCCTTGGGAAAGAAGGGGAAATGGAAGTTTTGCAAGCATGTGTATTACATCTTACATTACCTGTGTAAGATGGACTACAAAGGAGACCTCTTCATGCTTGCTCCAAGCTACACCTTCAACGAAGTTATACGCATTCTCGAGCTTACAAACATCACCAAACAAGCGTGAGCAAGGCGTTCAAGTCATGTATATCAGAAATATCAATGTTTCTAGGTTGCTCAAGTGAAGCATCTTCTATACATGCTCAGTGCGTCATTGATTTCATGACTATAGTTGATGGTCATGAATTCAATTAATATATTTCGTTATATTATTATGGAGCAGTAGATTCCCGTACTTAGCGTGTTCTACAGTTTGAAGAGGATGATTTTATACAGAAGTCATTAGAAATGGAGACCGCCAATATTGTGAGAAGAAAGAGGACGATTTGTGCAAGTGATATGCATGGAATGCAAAGGTGATTTCCGTGCAATTCGTAGTTAAAAGTTAATATCCGTGTAAATCGAATGTGAAACCAATTTCATACCAGTGAAATATCCACTTAAGACCTAGATGTTTCTCGTTGTATCAAAAGATCAATATTATCATAAATTAGCAAGTACTGTCCAAAATTGTCCGCTTTGTATGATATTCTACCACGACGCCAAAACCCTAAAGCTAAGTAAATATGTGCTTTGTACTATAATATGGCAATTAACAAATGTAGGGTTCCCAAATAAAAAATTGTGACACACCTTTAAACTAAAACAAGGACCTCTAAAAGACCAAAATAAAGGAAAAACATGCAATTTCGCAGTATACCACGGCTATAGGGCATTACCTAAATTTAGAAGTTTTTGGAAAATATGTCATCAAAATTTGATGATCTGCTGAAAAAACCTCAAATTTCACTTTTTTCCCAAAAAACGGCAAAAAAATTCAAGATTTCAAGATTTTTTATGCTCACCACTCGCCGCTCGCTGCTCACTGCTCACAAGATAGCATCGCTGTAACCTGACCGGCCCGTTATCGACAAGAATTTTTAGCTATTGCCTGGGAACAAATACATCTTTGAAGTATTTATCATTTACAATATTTTTCAGTAGGAGCATCTCTTATTCCATTTTTAGAACATAATGATGCAAATCATGCTTTAATACGGTCTAATATGCAACGACAAGCAGTACCACTTTTAAACCTTGAAAAATGTATTGTAGGAACTGGATTAGAAAGTCAAACAACTTTAGATTCTGGAAGTCTTGCTATTGCAAAACAAAATGGAAAAATTGTGTATAGTGATGGCAAAAAAATAAGTTTACTAAATGCAAATGAAAAGAGTACAAATACCAATTTAATTATATATCAACGTTCTAATAATAGTTCAACATATGGTAATCACTACTGTTTGACGTCATACTGAGAACCCAAGCGCTTTCTATATGAGATGTTCTTTTCATTGACTTGGTTCCAAAACTTATTTCGTAATGTACGCACAAATTTTTTGCATATTGTTAGAGGATTGGAAAAAGACGTTGTATTGTCGACCAGGTCTATTTTGTAATCGGCGGTTAGTTGACATTCTATTTATCTTTTAATCAAGATCTCATTCGCGCATGTACTCTTCCTACATCTTTGTTGTGTTTCCACTGTAGTATTTATTTTTATTTTTAAAACAACATCGTAACATTAATCCGCTATAAGAATCTTTGATTAAATAGAGTTTAAAAAAAAAATCTCGGCGGTCTGCCAAAAAAGCGGAAGATCCACGCTCTGATTTCTCGATTTTTTTTCTTTCATATTTTGTCAATTATCTATTAAAAGCACCCCAAATGTATGAATTTTAGGGTTTTAAGTATCAAATATCCACTAAGAATACATTCATATCTAAGCGGTGATCTTTCTCAAGTAATAAATAACAATAAGTCGGATCCATGCCTCTCTTCAAGAATGAAAGCATGATACCAATGAAGCTAATGTTGTGCAACACTCACACACCCTCACCTCATCACGTGGGAGACTCAACTTGAAAAAGATGAGTCTTCCTCAAACGCAAGAGGAGGTCATTTGGGCTCCAAGTCCCAATTGAGGTGTCAAAAGACACCACCGTTGACCTAGCCGTCATAGAACACTAATCCTAACCCTAATGACTAACTAGGGCTAAGTTCTATGCCTTCCGGAAACTCCACAACTCCCTAGGTAGTTTCTAACCGGAAACCACCTAAACAAACGCCTCCATACGCTGATCCTAACAACATGTAAACGTGCAGTTATAACAACCTATACCATATTTAAGTAAATTTGGGCTTTTAAAAGTCTAGAAATTTGGTCAAAGTCCAAATTTAGTCAAGGAATATCATGGTACAAAGCGTGGAAATGCTTCGAGGGATCCTTCGCTGGATTCTTTGGCAGGATCAGATTAGATGGTGAATAAAACTTTTGACAAGCAGAAAATGAATTATAGTAAAATTACAAGAATTGAAAGGAGTCATGATGTAGCGTGCGAACTAGGTCAACCAATAGGAGGATCCACCGATGGGACTCAATTTATGTAGAGAGAATACAATTTCAATCCCACATATGTTATTTGGCTCTTTGCAATTAATGAAGTACAAAACGTCGTGCAAGTTAAAAACATGGAAATATAATATTATAGAAATATTGCACAACAATAGCATGGCTAGATTTTTTGGCAACAAGACTGATAAATCAGGGTCGCAGGATCCTCCGATGCAACAAAACGATAACATACAAAACGTTAGTTGATATTAATCGGCAAAGCAACGAAATACATGGTAGACGTGAATGTCAGGAGTCAAATGTTTATTCATGCATCATACGTAAGAATCAAATGTAGCATGCACGCAGTTGCAGTACGGAGAAAAGTATCTAAGAAAGGCTGATACATTGTAGACAATAAATGAGAAAGCCAAAAATATTTTTGCATGTGCACCAAAATTAGAAGACATGTAAGATTCGTACATATGCCCTGGCCAAGTAGATCTACAATGATCGAACGATCCTCCGAACGAATTGGTGGCCTCCTACAGGGTAGAGGGCTTGCCTTATTTGCAACTGCATCGAAGGATCCATCCATTGAATTATAAACAACTATGTGGTCATGGGTCCGCGTTGTTTGCGGCTGCAAGGTTAATCATTGCTGCAATTATGTCCCTCTGTGGAATTGTCCGTGTCTTCGGATCCAATTTCTTCGACCAAGAGGCAAACAAGACGGCATCAACATGAACGCTAACTGGACGTCCATTTTTGGGAACCCACATTGATGTCCAACAATCCTCGTACTTCTTCTTGTGGTCCTTGAACGCATTTTTTGGCTCTCAGAATTGGAGAATGAACTTACCATACTCCTCATGTCCAACTTCTCTGTTGACTACTGAATGCGCTCTCCCTAACCAGACAGGATATATTTCAGGGTCTGAGGGATGGAGTAGGACCCATGATCCCGGTAAGACATCTCACCATGGATTCAACGACTCCTTTGGCTTTTCCGAGCGTGGACGGCAGTAAATTTCAGGTTCGACGTCTTCAGGTGTGACATCTCCTCCAGCAGTGAGATATAAGGGAGTTCGACTTATCGCACTCCAGTCATGGATTGGCCAGAAGCCTTCTACCAGGGCCGAAGGAGTGGAAGGAAGAGGTTGTTCTAGTTCCGCAAGTATTGCATTCTAGTAATCGACATAAGGTGGAAAATCCCTTCGAAAGCCCTCACATGAACGCATCCCTTGTTCCCAGTATTGTATATAACCTCGTATTCCAGACTTAATGAACGACCTCTCATCAAGTGCTTTGGCAGCTTTCTCTCTTGCCTTCACTTGATTGCCGGTTGAAGAAGGAACCTCGTCTCCCCACAAACGCTTGAACGGAACTGGGTTTGGAAGCCGGAAGGTATGATGGGATTGCCGTCGTAATCCTCCTTCCAAAGACATAAACCTGGCTTGTTTCGAGGTAGCCAATGCTGATCAATTGCATACATCTTGTAACGCATGACGGGCCAATCGTCTTCATCGACGTAGAATTTGAAGAGGTGCATCTCTCCTAAACCAACAAGTCTTTGTGCACCATCACATATATAGCCAGAGACAAAAGATTTGAAATCTGCAACCTCCTGAACAAACTCGGGCATGAAACTCATCTCCTGCGATTCCATGAAGGACTTCATCAAATCAGCGACGACAAATGAATTCGTATTCTTCAAGGCCTTGGACAAGTGGCTGAAGTAAGCATCAATATCCTCAAGTGTATGCCCGACTAGTAGGAAACCAACTTGGATTTCCTTGAACACCCTTTGGTAAGTCAACATAGATAAGAACGCCATGAGAAATTGGTTCTAATTATCTTTTGCAGAGTTGTAGACTAGGTGCAAGTATAGATTGTTTGGTAGTGGGACGGCTGCAGTTGAGTAGTTTGGTACCACCGTAGGTAAAACATCGATACATCTAGACTTCCCTTTAAGCAATGCCGCAAAGAATGAGTTTGCCGGCTCGTAAGGGAAAAGTCGACCTGTGACGCGAATGGGTGGTTCTTCGAGACGACGAAGTAATCTTGCAATAGACGAGATTGTATAATTTGAGTCTCCCGGCCACAAGTCAGTAGAATAGTGAATGTAGGCACCATCTCCATGTCCGTGCGTGACCATGCCGGTGACGTTCACCGGGAGCTGACCAAGACCTTAATTTTGTTTCGTGGTAACTCGCATACGAGGGATGGCAGTCTTGGCAGTATCCATTTTATTGTGGATAATGCAAATGATTTTGCCTTTCCTGCATTTAGACTCCTCTCTCCAGGTATGGTACACACGCCTACACAAAGCTTGGTGGTTCAAGTGTGCATGTCGTTGATCAATGAATGACACATACTTGGCGGAGCCCTTCACGGATTTGCTAATGAATTGTTGAAGAGTGTCACAGAGGGTGCACTTTGCAAATGAACTGCCCACGGGTTTTACAGCAACATTGTTGAAGAGTTCCTTCTTGATTCTACTAACAGCAGACTAAGAAACCTTGGGCAACGCGTACTCCAAGTTTGTCTGCAAATAGAGCGATTCACTGAGTATCAGCAACATCAACACTGAGGCTACTACTCGCATCGAAAGATCCTTCGATTACATAAAAACTAGTATCGCTTCCAGTTAGAGGTGAGTACAGACATGTAGGCATTTCAGAGCGACCAAATGATCGTTCAGATATTGGAAGTTGCGTAAAGATTGTGTGATGAGAATTTCAAATGTTGATACTGGATCAAATATAATGAAGCCTAAGAGCATCAGGGATCGCCACGCAATGGGAGTGGTTGACCAAGAAGGATAATTGGAGCTTTGAGGTGGTTTCTGGACATGATTACCTCTGTGGCGTTAGCCTGAATCCTCTTCCAGCTATGACCAGTCGGTAAAAACTTCAGTGTGTCCATCCGCCCTGGTATAGTCGTCCGCATCTGGTGAGGCATGTGATTGGCGTTCTCATTGATGATAGCTGAAATCGTACCCATTGCTTGCACGGTTCCAAGGCGGGGACGTTTAACGCCTCTGTTTCCGTGCGTTGATGACAAAATACCCTTTTTGTATTGGTCGATATAGCTGTGGATGTCGACTTTGGTATACCATGAATTTTATACCATGCTGTTGCGCAGACATCTTGACCGAGCAAAGTAACGTAGGTCCGTTTCCGATTATTGCCCATGTGACGCAGTTGCCCGCCCACAGCGATTCCATATTCCCGCCGGTCATCAAAATCCTTCAGAAAGTACCATTGTCAGAGAAACAAGGTATCTTGGGGCCGGAATAATCGAACACACTCGTCAGGGCAGCATAATAGCGAACTTACTGCTTGAACCACATCCTGACAAGTCTTCTTTGAGTACGCACTGAGCTTCTCCTCACTTCTCTTCTTGCGATGAACAAACCAATACGGTGCTTTTGGACGACCACCAAGATGCGCATTTGGGTACGATACCTCAGGAATTCGAATGAAATGAGCAACCATCTTGCTAAAGCCATGACCGCCCTCGAATCTACATTTGGGGATTGGCCACCTTTAATGACTCATAATGTCATCTTGATCCCCAATGAATACGTCAAATATAGTGACACCAATGTTTCCCTCCCCCAAAGTACTGTCCTGGAATGGCTCATCGGGGAGAGAGCAATTGACACGACCTGAGGCAATAAGATTCCCATCACAGCCATAGCGACGAACCACCATTCCCACCCATTCTGCCTGAGGGACAAAAGGAGGGGCGCAAGTGGAACCAGATGTATTGCCTACGTCCGGGCCCATTGAAGGATCCCTCAATTGCAACACTGCCTGCGATGCCTCCCAGAATCTGTATCCCACATACCCTACACAATAGTATCATAGCAAAATCCATTCGCAAAACAGCTGAATATTACATAAGAATTATTGATGCTGCACAACATAGCTCATTAATCAAAGAATGTTGCAATTATCTGTAACAAGGGCGGTAACCTAAACCTCCAGCAAGCATCAGCCACCTAGGCAACATAACCTACTTGCCATCGATATTTCTTTGGTCAGCTTCCAACTAATACAAACAAACAGTCTCCTACGAAGAGATAAATCTGAAAGTGAATCAAGCGCACGATTTGCAAAACAAAGAGGACTGTGATATCAAACGAGGACACCCACATTCCCACCTACCGCGCAAAATACCAAAGACGATAAACTCAAGGCATTCTATGGTAGATGACAACAATAAACCTGCTCAGGCACATGGAATTGAAGCTCACGAAGTAGGACGAAGGCTACTTCGTCTAGGGGAGGACAGAACTCAATACCTCACTCACTAATTCTTCAGTTCTTGAAGAAACAGGAAACCTCGCATCCAATTCTGACCTGAAACAAACAAGAGCCTCAAGACTGAAAGAGTAATCGCCCTCGTCTTTCAAAGTTGAGAGGGAAATTTGATGGTGATTCAATCTACTTCATTTTGGCGGGATGGAATTCACCATCATTGTCTAGGTAGTGGATACCGGTTCCGTGCCTCTTGATAACTAATTATTCTAATTCGTACCTTCAAGTAAAAATGCCAGCGAAGGGGGAAAAAAAGAATGACTAGTTCTTATGTTACCGTGGAGATGACAATGTCGGATGATCATGACGATCCTACAGTTAAAAAATTCAGATGAGCATCGTACGGTCCAGAATGGATACGAGTCATGATCATCTAATATGCATAGGGACGAGGGTCTAAGGTCTAGTGTGTTGCAGTTTGTAGAGACAGTATTCCTCCGGAATGCACCTAATCGTCACTAAGTACTTCCAAAGTAAACCGCTTCCAGTTCGTTCCCACAGAGACCTGCTGTTTCTTCTAGAATCACTAAATAATCCATAAACACCAAACACCAATCCACCGGATCCTCACAATAGTTTATGGATCTTTCCGGATTCCGGATTCTATTAATAGATTCCGGATCCTTTCGGATTTCGGATTCCAATAATAGATTCCGGATCTTTCCAAATTTCGGATTCTATTAATAGATTCCGGATCCTTCCGGATTCTGGACTTGTTACCCTAGTTTCCGGATCCTTTCGGATTCCGGATAACTTCTGACGGAGCCTCTTCCGAAGTTTTTAAGCTAGTGGCCGGGTGCCACTGATCCAATTTTGTGTAAGTGGCCAGATTCTCCACTGTCTTGTGACTTAAAGTGGCTAGACACCCACTGCCCCGAAACTTATAGTGGCTGGACACCTGTGAGCCAAATAAACCGCCCCTAATGGGTGGCTTATCTTGAACACAAGACCCTACATAGGGGATGCAGCCCCTTGTGCAAACATACTTTAACCATTCATACAAGCATGATGACCCAAGGCGTGGTCACTTAAGTGGGTTCGTTAATAATTAGTGATGTGATGGCTGAATTCAGCCTTAGGTTGAATCCAACCTTTAGACAAGCGTAAATTCCGCCTCAAAGCTTTGTTTCCAATGTTTTAAAGCTCCATTAGGTTCAATTTTGCCTTGTGAACTTGATTAGCACCTTAACCACCAATTCCAGGCCCAAGTGCGACCCTAACAGCAGCAACCAGCAGACAGGCTCCTCTTTTTATGTTAAAAGTTTAATTCTTCATTATCTTCGTGATTATGACTCCGTTTTTAACGTTTGTTTCTTGTATTCTTATGAGTTTTTCTTGCTTAACACGATGGAAGCCTTCAATTGATCATTTGACTCGACCCTGGACCTCCTAGCCAGCGACCAGCAGTGCACCTTCAACATATGACTTTATTCAAGATCATGCACCACATTCCTACGCATGTATCACATTCATTCACACAAGAATCCACCCCAGCCTTACTAAGAGTGAGCCTCCAGCTGTGTTCACTTACTAATGGCGCTCTAATCGGTTATTTAGTTGAATATATAGCAAACCCTAATTCTACCGAAAAATTGGCAGCGCTTCCGCGTGGTTTTTGTATTTAGAAAATTAGGGTTCAAGTCATACACATGGAATTGAAGAGGTTCGAGGGAGAAAAGAAAAGGGGCTCCCTGATTTAATTCGGTTCACCCTCCATCCTTAGCCTTCGACTTGCTTTGTCAGCTCGTGATCTTGCTCCTCTTGTTCAGCTCGTGATCTTGCTCCTCTTGTTCAGCTCGTGATCTTACTCCTCTTGTTCAGCTCGTGATCTTGCTCCTCTTGTTGGTGCTCTTCACTCCACAGCCCGTATCTTCGTCGTCACAGCTCCGATCTGCACGTTCTTGAGCTTGTTGCAAAGCCAACGTTCAAATCTATCTACTTCTAAAATCTAAGCTCGATTGGACAAGAACTCCACTACAAACGAGGGAAAACCTGAGGCCGTATGAGATTCGCCACCGATCCTCCAGCTGGTCGTCCTCGCTCCGCCGCCCAAATCTTTGTTCTCACAGCTCCAATCTGTACGTTCTTGAGCTTGTTGAAAAGCCAACGCTCTAATCTATCTATTTCTGAAATCTTAGCTTGATTGGACAAGAACTCCGCTACTGACGAGGGAAAACCTGAGGCCGTATGAGATCCGCCACCGATCCTCCAGCTGGTCGTCCTCACTCCGCCGCCCGTATCTTTGTCGTCACAGCTCCGATCCGCACGTTCTTGAGCTTGTTGAAAAGCCAACGTTTTAATCCATCTACTTCTAAAATCATAGCTGGATTGGACAACAACTCCGTTACTGACGAGGGAAATCCTGAGGCCGTACGAGATCCGCCACCGATCCTCCAGCTGGTCGTCCTAACTCCGCCGCCCGTATCTTAGTCGTCACAGCTCCGATCGGCACGTTCTTGAGCTTGTTGGAAAGCCAACGTTCTAATCTACTTACTTCTTAAATCTTAGCTCGATTGGACAAGAACTCCGCTACAAACGAGGGAAAACCTGAGGCCGTATGAGATCCGCCACCGATCCTCCAGCTGGTCGTCCTCACTCCGCCGCCCGTATCTTCGTCGTCACAACTCCGATCCGCACATTCTTGAGCTTGTTGAAAAGCCAACGTTCTAATCTATCTACTTCTAAAATCTTAGCTTGATTGGACAAGAACTTCGCTACTGACAAGGGAAAACCTGAGGCCGTATGAGATCCGCCACTGATCCTCCAGCTGGTTGTCCTCACTCCGTTGCCCGTATCTTCGTCGTCACAGCTCCGATCCGCACGTGCTTGAGCTTGTTAGAAAGCCAACGTTCTAATCTATCTACTTCTGAAATCTTAGCTTGACTGGACAAGAACTCCGCTACAAACGAGGGAAAACCGGAGGCCGTATGAGATCCGACACCGATCCTCCAGCTGGTCGTCTTCATTCCGCCGCCCGTATCTTCGTCGTCACAGCTCTGTTCCGCACATTCTTGAGCTTGTTGAAAAGCCAACGTTCTAATCTATCTATTTCTAAAATCTTAGCTTGATTGGACAAGAACTCCGCTACAAACGAGGGAAAACCTGAGGCCGTATGAGATCCGCCACCGATCCTCCAGCTGGTCGTCCTCACTCCGCCACCCGTATCTTCGATGTCACAGCTCCGATCCAAACGCTCTTGAGCTTGTTGCAAAGCCAACGTTCTAATCTATTTACTTCTAAAATTTTAGATCGATTGGACAAGAACTCCGCTACAAACCAAGGGAAAACCTGAGGCCGTACGAGATCCGCAACCAATCCTCTAGCTGGTCGTCCTAACTCCGCCGCCCGTATCTTCGTCGTCACAACTTCGATCTGCACGTTCTTGAGCTTGTTGAAAAGCCAACGTTCTAATTTATCTACTTCTAAAATCTTAGCTTGATTGGACAAGAACTCTGCTACAAACGAGGGAAAACCTGAGGCCGTATGAGATCCGCCACCGATCCTCCAGCTGGTCATCCTCACTCCGCCGCCCGTATCTTCGTTGTCACAGCTTTGATCTGCACGTTCTTGAGCTTGTTGAAAAGCCATCGTTCTAATCTATCTAATCCTTAAATCTTAGCTCGATTGGACAAGAACTGCGCTACTGACAAGGGCAAACCTGAGGCCGTATAAGATCCGCCACAGGTCCTCCAGCTGGTTGTCCTCACTCCGCCGCCCGTATCTTCGTCGTCACAGCTCCGATCCAAACGTTCTTGAGCTGTAGGTTAGGATTCATACGCCGCTCCTTTTGTCTAATGGGAGTAGTGCCTGGGAGAAGGGGGATGTGATGTTGTGTTACCGCGGGGGGATGCCCTTGAGGTCTTTGTACAACCACGCAAAAATGTCTCAAACTCGACCACTAGTGCTTTGTATTTCACCATCTCCTCCTCGGTCAACCCAACGCCCACCTTAATACTACGGACCTCATCCTGCTCATGAGAAACCACCATCAACTTTCAATCATCATGATGAACGTGTGGTTGTTGGGTAGGTCCCTTGTACCAATCATTCGGAACTTGGGGGTATGTTGCCCCCGAACCACTAGCTAGGATACCGGTAGATGTCCTGCGGAAGTGGAGAGATGGGTTGAGAGGGCCTTCGTCTCCCAAAACCTCCAATTCGTCCCCTTGCGTGCCCTCCATATCCATTCCAAACACCGCCCCGGGTTCTAGGTCATCGAGGAGGGGAACTAGGCTAAGTTCCAACCCGGTTTTCCTTCCAATGAGCTCACTCTCCATGAAATGCACGGACATGGCTTCATCCGCGCTCGAGGTAGGGTGCTCCCTCAACCAGTCTACAAATTCCCCGGTGGGAACCCACTCATAAAGGCCCGGTCCCATGCTTTTAAATGGCATTACGTGGGCCTTCGAGGGTTGGGCTCGATCCACCGCCTTGTGGGGCGCAAACCTCACCCGTTTGGGAGGCTCCTTTGATAGTACCTCTTGTGATTCATCCTCCGACGAGCCCATGCAACCACGGCATATTCCTAGCCTACTTGGTTGGATATGGACTGTAGTAGGGTTCTCCGGTGGACCATAGGTGATGTTTGGTTTTGGCCCCCCCCATTCTACCGTGGCATTGGCAATCCGCAACCCAGGCCTACCTAGTAGCAAGGGGTATGCCTCCTTGTTGGAGTGCATTCGGATGACTTGGAAGGTGAGGGAATACTCTACCCCCCCGTGGTCACTTTACAACCACTAATTTGGCCTAACGGGGCCTCCGAGCTTTGATTAGCCATGTTGATGATGTACGGTGAAGGTTCTGTGATGTCAAGGCCTAGTTTCTCCATGGTTGAGAGGGGCATGATGTTCAACCCACTACCACCGTCTACTAGTACATTAGGTACGATTTTGTCCACAATCGAAACCTCGATTTGTACCGCCTTGACCTCGATATTGGGGTGTGCGGATTTAACCCGAGCCGCCAGCCTGATCCTTGCCCTAGGCCTTCGCTTCACCGGGGTACCCGACCTAAGGGACTTCCTCATGGGTGGTGACACCTCTAATAGTTGGGCTATGGTGATGTCCGCTTTGAGGCGACTCAAATCCGCCCATAAATCGTAAGGCCCCTCTCCCCCTTGCTTCTCGACACGCGGGAACGTGTTTACCTCGGGACTAGGGATTGGTGGACCTTTCCATGGCTCTTGGGGGGTGGACAAGGGTGTTCGAGACCTAGATATCCTACGGGGGGACTCGAAGTTGGCTCGTTTAGTGCCTTCTACCGCCTCCTTGGTGGTATCGTTTAGGTAAGAGAAGTGAGGTGAATCCTCTTCTGAGGTCTCACCTTCCTCTGGTATAGGTGGAGGGGGGCTTGAGTACCTAGGCTCCCGTCGGCTAGACCGAGTCTGGATTGCCAATGCCGGTAACTCACAAGTTTTTGCTTCCTTCGTTGTGCTCACCTCGTGGAAAACTACATTGAGCTCAGTGAGGGAGGGGCTGTGGGTGGACACGATCTCACTTGACATGGTGGCATAGCGCACATCTTGTGGGCCTTGGTTTTGTTGGCCCCCGTGGTTCTGCCCTAGGTTTTGTTGGCCCCCGTGGTTCTGCCCTAGGTTTTGTTGGCCCCCGTGGTTCTGCCCTAGGTTATATTGGCCCCCGTGGTCCTGCCCTTGGTTTTGTTGGCCCCCGTGGTTCTGCCCTTGGTTAATAGGGATGTACCTGGCCTTGGTATTCACCCCCATTGGAGGAGTCTGATTTTGGCGATGATTGTTGTAGTCGTAGTAGAGACTAGGAGGCCTAAGGGTATTATCGGAGGTGGGGTTACGCGCACCTCTCAAATGATCTTGGGCTTGTTGAGGATAGTTCCCTGGTGGGAAGGGCATGGGAATTACCTTGTCCGGTCTACGACATACTTGGGTAGGGTGATTACCCCCGCAGTTACCGCATACCACCCCGCTTTCGACCCAACATTGCCCTGGTGCGTGTCTCTTGCCACACGGTTGATGGATTTCATACCGTGGTCTCGGAGGTCCCCCATAACCTTGGCTTGGAGATGCATAGCCTTGAGGCACGTAGCTAGTTACTGTCGGTGGTTGGTTCCTATGGGGAGGCACATACGGAGGTTGAGAAGCTTGGTGTTGGGGTGCTGCCACCGGAGTGGTACAGAAAGGGCTTGTGTGGCCTGGTTGACCACATTGAGTGCACCATAAGCCCGAAGCATGTCTACCGGATTCTATGGGTGGAGGCGTGGGGTTAGGGACTTGGTTCTTAATCAACAAGGCCATTTGGTCTTGCATGGCCTTGATTTGTTGAGCTAATTGATCCTGGAAGCCCTGTTGGCCTTGAAGGATTTCGTTCTTCATTTCCTCCTTCCATGTGCGCCGCTTCTCATGATAGGTGAGCTCAAGAAGGGCTACTGGTGGCCTAACGTTTAAGGGTGGGGCGTAGTAGTTCCACGTAGGAACTTGTGCACCTGTGGATCCTTGGTTACGTTCTAAGACTGGTCCCTTACCCTTGGCATGGATGGGTATGAAACTAGGAATATGGTGATCCTCCTTCCTCCACATGCGCTCTTGGTCTCGTCCCACCTGCTCTATTAGCCTAGCTTGTGCCTTGGCCTCATCTAACGATGCGGGGCGGACCTTCAAAATCTCCCTAATGGTTCCCTCATTGTTGAACCCTTGGATAAAGAACTGGGTTAAGGTGTCATTGGTGAGGAGGTTTCCCACAAACCTTGTAACCACCAGGTCGAATCTCCTAATGTTTGTCGTGATATCCTCCCCTGGACCTTGGCGTAGCGCGGCTAGGGCTGTGAGGGCATTACTTTGACCTACTTCGGGTCTAAAGTGCTCCAAAAAGGCCCTCATGAGGCTATCCCAGTCCTGGAAGGTGTTGGGGGGGTGGTTCCTATACCACTCGTAAGCGGCATCCTTTAAGGTACACGAGAACCACACTAGGAAATACCCAGTGTTGGTGATGAGACAAGTAGTGAGGAGCTCTAGAAACCGTTCCACATGTGCGGAGGGGTCTTCATCCCTAGTTCCTCTAAACGTGGGCAAATTGGGTGGCATAGGCGCCGCCTGTAAGCCCTTGGGTACTACAATTGATAAACCCCTTGGCTGAACCAAGGGGTTGATGGGAGGCCGAACCGGGGGTGGCCCTCCAGAGGCCATGGTAGGGGCTAAGGTGTTGCCTCGTGGACTAGTGGTGTTGGTGGTGTTCACTGGATCAAATGCAGGGATAAGGAAAGATGGGGGAAAAAGAAGGGGAGGAGCTGGGATAGCCTCTAGCTGAACCTCCAAGAATCCTTCCGCCGTGTCCTCAGTGAGTTCCCTAGACCTAGTCCTTTCACTCGCCGGTTCCCACGGTGGTGTGAGGGAAGGTTTTTGGGACCTTGTGGCACGGGACATCTACTCTAAAGTCTAAGAGTAAGATCTTGTTGTGTGTTGATGATGGTCATGTTCCCCCGAAAGATTTTCCATCCAAGGTTTAAGGGCCGTGGATGAAACTACACGAAGCACGGCCTAATTCGATCGGTGAGTGGATGTTTCCAACACTCCTACTCCCGATTCTATCACGAGGATGGACTGACCCTAGACCAAGACCCAATTTTTAGTGGTGGAGTTTTAGCTCGATGAAGCCGCCGAAGAATCCTACTAAGGACTACCCTCCAAGGGCAAACGACAAAAAGCTAACCGAATGGAGGGATGTCTCCACGAGCATCACCTCGTTGGAAAGCTGTCCCCCAACTGGCGCCACACGGTACAGATCCTTACTGTGGGGCTGACCCAGACCTCAATTTGATAAAAGGTGGGGTTCCTCGGTACCTTTGGTATCCCCCCTTCCACCTTTTACCACCTTGAACTAGGCATTACCCACTAGGAGGAAAACGACTCAATCACGGGACGGCATGCAACAAGGTGTGTATACAATGTTATCACTGTGAAGAAGACATACCTCGATGCATCTCCAGCCACCCTGTCACCATTAGTTGAAGTCGACCGTGGACCTAATCGCACTCTATCGATGCTAAGGCCAACCAATAAGTCACATACAATGTTATAGAGGGGGATAACTTACCTTGAAGCAACTCCAGCCAATCCACTTGTTAGCACAAGATTTGTTGCATGCAATTTCGTGGTTGGCCAAACCTAGCGGTTCTAAGGCAAGTGTTCCACACGGCTCAAGTGGGAAATCAGGGTTTTCTAACCCTAATGTGGTCACCACATCCAAGTTGGTCCTATTTACTACTCGTAGTCCTACAAAGAGGGTGTAGTGCACATACCGTATGCAGCGCTCCTTCCACACAGCACCCTTACGTCTTGGATGCGTCCACGACTCCAACTCCCCTCCAAGTGGCTCATTCACACCTACATAGCGTTAACTTGCAACTTTTGATTCAACCATTCAAGTTACACCAAGTTGTTCTTACCTTGGTGGTTAGTCAAGCGCGGGGGGAAGGAAGGGGCGCCCTTGTCCCATACCCGGGCACTTGCACCCTTCCCCTTCGACCTAGGGGCTCACTGGAAATCCTCGTGGATTTCTGTGGGAGGGCCTCAACCTTTCACCCCTAGGCCCCTTGCTCAACACAAGCCACAAGCCTAGAAGGGGATCCCTCCAACACAAGGTGTTTTGTGGTTGGAGGGTCGGGAACTCCACACTCCCTTCTAGACCCCCACCTTTAAACACAACTTGGCATCCATGCACTCACCATACTTTCAAACATTCACAAGTCATTCACCATCCAACAATAACTTAACCATTCATGAGTAAATTGGGCACTTACCTCAAGTTGCCCTATGCTGCTCCATATGCCATAAGGCTAATTGCGTTTGTACCTTACATCCAACGATAGAACAATTAGCACAATCAAACCATGAACACGCCTCCTCCCGGCAGACGCACCAAAATGTGAGCCAAATAAACCGCCCCTAATGGGTGGCTTATCTTGAACACAAGACCCTATATATGGGATGCAGCCCCTTGTGCAAACATACTTTAACCATTCATACAAGCATGATGACCCAAGGCGTGGTCACTTAAGTGGGTTCGTTAATAATTAGTGATGTGATGGCTGAATTCAGCCTTAGGTTGAATCCAACCTTTAGACAAGCGTAAATTCCGCCTCAAAGCTTTGTTTCCAATGTTTTAAAGCTCCATTAGGTTCAATTTTGCCTTGTGAACTTGATTAGCACCTTAACCACCAATTCCAGGCCCAAGTGCGACCCTAACAGCAGCAACCAGCAGACAGGCTCCTCTTTTTATGTTAAAAGTTTAATTCTTCATTATCTTCGTGATTATGACTCCGTTTTTAACGTTTGTTTCTTGTATTCTTATTAGTTTTTCTTGCTTAACACGATGGCAGCCTTCAATTGATCATTTGACTCGACCCTGGACCTCCCAGCCAGCGACCAGCAGTGCACCTTCAACATATGACTTTATTCAAGATCATGCACCACATTCCTACGCATGTATCACATTCATTCACACAAGAATCCACCCCAGCCTTACTAAGAGTGAGCCTCCAGCTGTGTTCACTTACTAATGGCGCTCTAATCGGTTATTTAGTTGAATATATAGCAAACCCTAATTCTACCGAAAAATTGGCAGCGCTTCCGCGTGGTTTTTGTATTTAGAAAATTAGGGTTCAAGTCATACACATGGAATTGAAGAGGTTCAAGGGAGAAAAGAAAAGGGGCTCCCTGATTTAATTCGGTTCACCCTCAATCCTAAGCCTTCGACTTGCTTTGTCAGCTCGTGATCTTGCTCCTCTTGTTCAGCTCGTGATCTTGCTCCTCTTGTTCAGCTCGTGATCTTGCTCCTCTTGTTCAGCTCGTGATCTTGCTCCTCTTGTTGGTGCTTTTCACTCCGCAGCTTGTATCTTCGTCCTCACAGCTCTGATCCGCACATTCTTGAGCTTGTTGAAAAGCCAACGTTCTAATCTATTTACTCCTAAAATCTTAGCTTGATTGGACAAGAACTCCGCTAGGGACGAGGGAAAACCTGAGGCCGTATGAGATCCGCCACCGATCCTCCAGCTGGTCGTCCTCACTCTGCCGCCCGTATCTTCGTTGTCACAGCTCCGATCCGCACGTTCTTGAGCTTGTTGAAAAGCCAACGTTCTAATCTATATAGTCCTAAAATCTTAGCTTGATTGGACAAGAACTCCGCTACGGACGAGGGAAAACCTGAGGCCGTACGAGATCCGCCACCGATCCTCCAGCTGGTCGTCCTCACTCCGCCGCCCGTATCTTTGTCGTCACAGCTCCAATCCGCACGTTCTTGAGCTTGTTGGAAAGCCAACGTTCTAATCTATCTACTCTCGTATTTTGGCAACGATTGAATCAAATTCTAGCCCACAGGAGGGGGAAATCTGAACCCCTACCTCTCTCTCTCCTTCCACACACCTCTCTTACTCCCACCTCCCACACTTCGAATGAGCGCCCTCCAAGGGGGTAACCCCAAGGCCCTTGCTCCCTTCTTTGTTCCCAAGGTCGTTCCTTTCGTCGTTCATAGCCGCCATTTTGGGTGGGCACATTAATGGTCACACTAAACAACTAGTAACTAAAAGCTTCTGAATCACTAGCCACCCTTGCATTTAACACAAGTGGGTGTCCTACTAACCAAGGAATATCTAAATCTAAACTTTGACTCCATGCCAGATGTCTGTGCATGATCTTAATAAGTGAGCTATTAGCTAATTTTCAAAGGTGCAAAAATCTAATTTAACCTACCTAAATTGAATTCCCCTTTCTTGGTGGAATTCCTAATTTACTTAGTGATTGATGAGGATTCTTTTCCACTTCTATTTGGACCCTATTGACTATTTTTTTTAAGGGCTTTTAATGCCCCATTCTTTTTTCTTTTCTCCTCACCATCCTCCTTCTTCTTCTCCCATTTTTTTGGTTTCGTGATTTCTTCATCGTGACCGAATACGGTCTACAACTCGATAGGAGGTAAATTCTTCTCCACCACTACTCATTTTAATTCTTTTCTAATTTTCTTTTGTTTTTTTTCCCTTCTCTCTTTGCTTTTCTTTTCTGGTTTATTCCCTTTTTTTTCTTCCTTTTTGGCTAACTACATAAATCCCGCGATTGCCCATAAATGGCTCCTCTTTTAGTGAGGGGAAAGGCCACTTGGCCATTTTAATCAAAAAACCACGAGCTAGTCCATGGGATAACCCATTTTCACCACTCATTAGCCTTAATGGACCCGACGTGAGGTCCATTCATCACCGTGAGCCGTTTTTGCGGCTCACAACACCCACTCTCCCTACTCCGCTAACCGGTGGTTGATTGCTGCTGCTTGACCCACACTCTTACAACATCCGGATGGCCATCCGGACGCGGTCATGCAGAGATAAGTCTAGACTACAACGACATTCGGGCTAGTGCTGTCGTGATTCTACCAAGTGAGTATTACGGTTTGCAACGAGGACTCCTTCTAGACATACACATCAGGTTTTTTCCTATCGTGGGGGTAAACTCCAGCCTCAACCGGAATCCGGGTTCACACGGATCTTCCGTGCCCTAGAGACTACCAGGAACACCTCTGCAATATATCTCTTCCCCTCCTGGCTTCTTCCGGACCCTGGAGACTACCAGGAACACCTCTGCAATACATCTCCAGCTCTCCCGGGCGCTCTCCTAATGCAAGTCCCAACCGGTTACCTCAAGTTACAAACACAGTAACGCTCACTATGACAAAACCTATTCACAACAACACAAACCGCAATGGATCCGTTCCTCACAAAAACGCTCAACACTAGGATATAGAGAAATATATTCAAAGGCTGAGATGTTTTCAGCTAGAGGAAACAAGATGATGAGCCTCCCAAGACTCATTCTTTAAGTACTAACTAAGTTCCTAACCTCAGCTCTATCTTATCCGCGAGGAATCTGGAAAATCTTATCCTAAAAGATCTTATCCCTGAAAATCCGGATTTCAAATCTCGGATCCGAAATTTATGGATCTGAGATCCGGATTCCGGATTCCGATATCCGGCTTCCAGTTTCCGGTTTCCGGTTTCCGGTTTCCGGTTTCCGGTTTCCGGTTTCCGGTTTCCGGTTTCCGGTTCCCGGTTTCCGGTTCCCGGTTTCCGGTTTCTGGTTTCCGGCTTTCGCCTTCCGGAATCCTGAAATCCGGAAATCCCTGAAATCCGGAAATTCCCTGATTTCCGGAAATCCCTGAAATCCGGAAATTCCCTAAAGTCCGGAAATGCTTTCTTCCCTAAGTCTCCTTTGTTAGTAGCCGGGTGCAATCTTGAGCCCCATCGTTAATCGCTACTAATTCAAAAGGGACTAGGGATTTCCTAATACTACTCCTAACTATGGTGTCTTCTTATTCTTACGCCTAGGTGATTCCTCTCTCTTCTTCCCGGATTCTGTCTTCTCCGGAGTCTCCTCCGGCTACTGAGTTCCGGATCGGGAAATTGCTGGTGGATATTCTTCTACTGGTGGTGTTGCTGCCGACCTCCCTGCCGACTAGATCTGCTCTTAGAATTGTCTTGAGGAGCAGACGGCTGCCGGATGAGGTCTGTTTCATGATGACAGTTCCGGAATCCGGATCACCCCTAAAATAGTCCGGATTTCTCCGGACGTCCGCACTAATACTAAGTACTCTAGTAGCACTATTTAAGGATTCCGGTTGGACCATGATTCTTTATTTCTTATTTCTACCTATTTGCCTCCTACTATAATATTCTATTTACTAATTTTTTTAATAAATTTGATATCCAGCCGGATTTTAAGGCTATATCCGGAATTATGTGGGAACGGATTCCCACATAGTGTTTACCAAGTTAACAGTACATCAGCTTCAGGGCTTACGGTGCACGGTACGTCCCGTTAATAGGGTACATCATGTATACGGTTTAGGGTTTTGTAATCTGGGTTCAAGGTTCAACGTTTCATGCTTAGGATTCAAAGTTCAAGATTCAAGGCTCAAAGTTCAGGGTTGAGGGTTTAGAGTTCCTTGCGTAGGGTTTAGGGCTTAGGGTGCAGGGTTCACAATTTAGATTAAAGGGTCTACGATCTAGGTTATAGGATCTACGATCTAGGGTATAGGATCTACGATCTAGGTTCTAGGGTCTTCGATCTAGGTTCTAGGATCTACGATCTAGGTTCTAGGGCCTATGATCTAGGTTCTAGGGTCTACGATCTAGCATTTGGTGTTCAGGGTGTAGGGTCTATTCATTCGCTTGTATCCTCATAGCCTCTACGACATATTTTTTGTGTCCAAATTTTTTCATAAATTCCATGGACTTGTGAGGTAGGCCAAAATGTGGTGGAACTTGTTTAAAATACTTGTTCAAAATTGCATTGGCAATAAAAATTAATTACGTCTTCGTGCTCCGAGATTTAAAGCTCCCAAAGCAATGTGCAATATATTTAATATGGATGATGTGCATGGTAATAACTTAAATGCTCAATGAGACAAATATATCTTCATGTGGACTATTAAAGAGTTTGTTGACGTCGTTCAATAAATTATAGTTATTTGAATAACATTGTTACACAGAAGTTACTCGAACAATGTTGCATTTTCAAACAATTTGTACAAGAATAACAAATGATAATATTTGCGATATATAACAATAACCAAATTTAAGTGATTTTATTTGCCTACATAATGTCAAAAATTCTTGATGTCCTATACATTGAAAAATAATTCGTGTCTTTAATTTCTAATAGCCTTCATTGTTTCATCTTAAATCTACTAAGCATTGTTGATACAATGTTACTAATTTGTGAAATCAATTTTTTATTGAATGAGAATGTTACACACAATAATAGAGTCGAATAATAATTTGCACTATAGAAGATCTAAATTTAATACCAACGTGTCAAGCATGATGTTAGTTTCTTATTCGCCAATTTGTAGATGTATAGGAGGTGTGTAGCGTATTCAAAACAACTATGCAAGGAGGGGGGGTTAAAACATAATTGCCAACGCACGTTTTATTTTTCTGTAAACTTAATATGTTTTAGATTGATAATCCAAATGGTCAATGGGAAGGTTCATACCACATATTGTTGTGAAAAATTTCCTTTCGTATTGTCCACAATAATTTGTGTCTTTAATTTCTAATAGTCTTCATTGTTTCATGATACGGTTCAGAATAAATACGAGTCATAATTACCTAATATGCATAGGTTCAGGGTTCAGGGCTTAGGGCTCAGGGTGCAGGGTCTACAATCTAGGTTCTAGGGTCTACGATCTAGGTTGTAGGATCTACTATCTAGGTTGTAGGATCTACGATTTAGATTGTAGGGTCTATAATCTAGGTTGTAGGATCTACGATCTAGGTTATAGGGTCTACAATCTAGGGTATAGGATCTATGATCTGGATTTTAGGGTGTACGGTCTAGGTTATAGGGTCTACGATCTAGGTTATAGGCTCTACGATCTAGGTTGTAGGGTCTACGATCTAGATTATAGGGTCTATGATCTAGGTTATATAGTCTATGATCTAGGTTATAGGATCTATGATGTAGGTTATAGGGTCTACGATATAGGTTGTAGGGTCTACGATCTAGGCTCTAGGATCTACGATCTAGGTTATAGGGTCTAGAATCTAGGTTATAGGGTCTATAATCTAGGTTATAGGGTCTATGATCTAGGTTTTAGGGTCTACTATGTAGGTTATAGGATCTACGATATAGGTTGTAGGGTCTACGATCTAGGTTATAGGGTCTACGATCTAGGTCGTAGGGTCTACTGTTGCAGTTCGTAGAGACAGTATCCCTCCGGAATGCCCCCAATTGTCACTGAGAGCTTTCCAAAGTAACCGCTCCGGTTTCGTTCCCTCAGAGACCTACTGTTCTTCTTTCCAATACTCCGGATTACTAAACTTAACACAACAATTTGGTTACGAGTTAGCTATAGTCTTTATTTACTTAGATTAGACCCGGATCCTTCCGGCGTCCGGATTATGTACAACGTTTCCGGGGAGTAGTTTTTGGAAACCTGGAGGGTAGTTTGATTTGTCTATGTTCCTCCTCAGAGAGTCTCCTGGAGTTTTTAAGCGAGTGGCCGAAGTCCACTGACCCTGTTTTGTGTAAGTGGCTGGGTTTCCCACTGCCCTGTGACTTAAAGTGGCTAGGCACCCACTGTCCGGAACTTATAGTGACCGAACACCACTCTCCCTACTCTGCTAACTGGTAATTTGATTGCTGCTACCGGACGACGGCTCTCACGACATCCGGAAGGCCTTCCGGATGCGGTCACATAGAGACTAATCCGGACTACAACGACATTCCGGTGGATACGGTTGCAATTTTCCGGAATAAAGACTCACTGTTCACTATGGTTATTCTGTCTAGGTATTGGTATCAGGCTTTTTTCCTATCTTAGGGGAGAACTCCAGTAGTGACCGGAATCCAGTTTAGCACGGTTTCTTCTGTGAACTAGAGATTACCAGGAACACCTCTGCAGTTCATCTCTTCCCCTCCTGGCTACTCCCGGACTCTAGAGACTACCAGGAACACCTCTGTAATAGTTCTCTCCTGCTCTCCCAGGTGATCTCCTAATACTGGCCTCGATAGCATCCCCCTCCGGCAAAACAATTGAATTACCCTATTCCGGAAGAATTACTCACACAACCATACCCTCAAGAATGGATCCGTCACTCACAGGTTCCATATGTCACACCAAAACACAAGGTAGCAAGTCTAGTGTAAATGATAACGTATATTTCCGAGTGAGAAGAACAAGATAAGAGGGTTTTGCCCAAAGCCCTACTTCTAAGTACTAACTAAGTTCTGTCTAAACTTAGCCTTCCTCCTAGCCATCTTTGAGAAGTCCACCATATCTTATCTAAAAGATCCGAGAAACCCGAAAAAGTTCCAGATCGGATCTCAGATCCAGAAATCACGGAACAGTTCCATCTTCGGAATTCCTACTCTAACTACAAAAACTGGCTATTGATTTTGGTAACAGCCGGGTGCACTTGGGGCCCCATCGTTAGTCGCTGCTGATCCAGACTCTAACCCTAATAAAAGAAGAAAAAAACATGAAGTCTAACTAATCCTAAGTTGGAGCACCTGGGCCCCGATTTTCTCCCACTCCGGCGGGAGGGGGAGATCTCCACCGGAACGCGCGCCTTGCTCTTCGCCTTCTTTGACGTTGCCGGTGAAAGGTTGGTCTTCCGGATCGAGGGTCCTGCTGTTGGAGGAACAGCCACCACCGGAGTACTGGCGTCCTACGGTGGAGATCCTTCCGGAACCGGAGGTGCTTGTGCATCCACAGCGGAAGCTGACCCGGTCTCCTGGACCAAGTCCCTGTAGCTTCCGGACGGGCTCTTAGGTCCGGGCGCCAACCTCAGGGACACGGACCTTGGTGCAGCTGGGAGGCCGCCTTCCGCCGAAGGATCTGGCAACCGCATATTGGGTGGCGACGGGATATCCGGAAGCGTCATCAAGATCTCACTCGTACTCGGGTTAGGAAGTACGATACCCTCCGTCGGCATCCGGGGCGGAGTTTCCAGGGACTCCGGATTCGCGGAGGTTCCCAGAGCTAGAGGGGACTTCGTTGGTGGTTCCAGAGGACCTGCGGTTCGTGTTGTGGTCGGGGTACCTTCCGGTCCAGGTGCTGCTGGTTCTTCCGGAAACTCAACGACGATGTTGTCGACGAGCAGCTTCATCTGCTCCTAGGTTCGTCCAATCTTATCCGCCTGATCGAGGAGGAACCTGATGATGTTGGCTCGGGTGACCTTCTCCTTCTTCTCCACCAGTTCGGTGAAGAGTCGGCTCCAGTTGACCACGTCAACCGGAATATCCAGGGCGGCTCGGACCTCAAGCAGGGCTGCTGCAGACGCGTTGGCCTTCTCCTCGGCCAGTTTCCGGGCCGTCACCGCCAGAGCTGCCTCCGCAAGGTATTGCTTCACCTTCTTCTCCATCTCCGTGCTGGCCTTGTACATGGAAGAAATTTGGGTGTGCGGTGCCTTCGTGTCCTTCTCCATATTCCGGAGTTCCTCCACCTTGTTGATGGCGTCCTCCAGGCGGTCGACGTCTAGACTCCGGAAGATCTGCTCCAGCGACGTCTAGACTCCGGAGCACCCCGAGGAAGGTGCACGCTCACTTCGCCACCACCCTCTTCGGCTTTTCTAGATGAAAGATAGGGTTTTAAAACCCTAGCACGAGCTGGGCGTCCAGGTGCTTAAGGTTTCTGCATGTTGTAGCCGTCTTTCGGGTCCGCTGGTCCGGCAAACTCGTCCGCCTGGAACTTGTCCCGTCGTTCCACGACCTTGGTGCGGCCGCCCCGGAAGTCATACGTCTGAGACCACTCCGGGACTCCACAGTTTTCCGGATGGGCTCTCATCAGCCCCTTGTACTTCTCGTTGGGGTGCCTATGAATTTCTGGACGTAGACCTCCTCCCGCATGCCCCACGGGACTTCGAGCAATCTCTCACAACCCATAGTCTTCAAGCTTGACTTCAGGAGGTTAAACTCGTCCAGGTCCTCTAAAATGTCTGGAAGAACCCGAGCCAAGGGTGGGAGCGCCACAGCCGGTTCTTCGTCTCTCTGGCCGCTCCCATCCCTATCCGTTCGCTTCTTCTTGGCCATCGGCACAGACTTCATGAGACCAGCCTATCACCTCACAATCTCTCGAGGTTGTCCCTGCACGCATCGTCCTCATGAAAGCCCTCCCAACCAGACACACGTCCGTTCTAACCGTCTAAGCTTCAAAACCTAAGGGCCAGTAGTTAGAAAAACTGTAAGAGAGAGGGAGAGAGAGAAAAGAAGAAAACCCTAACGCGAGACCTCCGCACGCGAGGGAAGAAATGGAGAAGAAAGAGTTTTCCCTCCGAATCCCATCCTTAAGTAGTCCGGCCGTTAGTATGGAGTCATGATGACAGTTGATGGCGACAGTTCCGGATAACTAACTGTCTCGGAATTCCGGTAACTGCTCCGGCTCCGTTTTTAACAGCTTTTGGCTTAATTAGGGTTTGCAGTCCGGTCCATCCGCCTTTATTCTTACCTAAAGACTTTAGGCTATATCCTAGCGCGGACTATCATAACTATTTAACTAATTTTTTTGTTTTAGCCGGATTTCAAAATTAACTTCCGGCATCATGTGGGAACGGAGTCCTACAGAGTGCTTAAGAACTAAGGGTCAAAGATTGTGTTTTTAAGAACATGGAGTCGACCGAGAATGAAGTCTTAAGTACTAGTCAGAGATTGAGGGATTGCTTTTAGTCCCCGTCTTCCTCTTCTTCTGTTCCTTCTGTCGTGCCACAAATTTTTCAATTTTTTTAGTTAGATAGTTATAGGTATTAAAGGTAAGTAAAAGTAGTTAGGCTAGGAGGTTATCCCCACCCGGGATTAATCTTTAGGTAAGATTAGGATAGGAGGAATATGGGGCTTTTATGAAAGCCTTAATAGTAGCAAGAAGGGGCCTAGAGCTATGTCTTAGACTCTAGCCTAAAAGCAGTACCTCGGGCCCCAAACCCGCATAAAGACCAAGAGGCAAGGAATGCCATCATCCGAGCCAACCCGCACGAATCCGAATCTGGCCCGGAAGATGGACACCACCCGAATTTGGCCCGGAAGGTGAGAAGAAGTGGGGTTGGAAAGGACCAGGCAAGTTCCCAAGACGTGGGCCACCGGGCATAAAGACGGCCTCAACGAGGAAGATCATCAACAGCGAAGACGAGAGCCCAGCAGTCAAGAGGAGCAAGAAGCTCTGGGCCAGCGAGTGGGTGAGCACCAGGTTCCAGCGAGGGAGCACCAAAACAAGTGAAGAGGAGCACGAGGCTCCAGGTCGACAGCCAACGAGGGTACCGACACCACCAGCAAGAGATACTCTGGGCCAGCACGCACCAAGGGTGGCGAACAAGAGCCGAGGGCCATTAAGGGAGCATCGAAGGAAAGAAAAAGAACTCTAGGCCGGCAGCCAGCGAGGGAGCACCAAGTTGCAGCAATTACCGATACCGGCCACGAGGGAGACTCCGGGCCACCAACATACAAGTACAAGTAGCCAAGAGTTCCGGGCCAGCAATCAAAGGAAAAGAGCTCCGGACCAGTAGTCAAGGAAGAGGAGCATCACCAACAGCATGAAGGGAGCACCAGCACTCGAGGCTCCAAACCCACACCTTGACAAGGAATCCCTCGAGCTGTGAGGCACCACCTCGAGTAAGGTATGTACGCTGACACCCTTTGATAACACAAAGAACAGGGAAATTCAAGGTCAGCCCTGAAGGAATAAGCTCCAGCACATAAGACTCCGGTCTAGCAAGGAAGAGGGCCCAGCAGTTAAGGAGGAGCTTGGGTCGTATCAACAGCCCTACACACAAGGCTCCGGGCCAGCCGAGGACAAGAGGCTATGGGCCAGCCGAGTACAAGAGGCTCCGGGCTAGCATGGACAAGAGGCTCCGGGCCAGCCGAGTACAAAAGGCTCCGGGCCAGCAACGACAAGGGACTCCGGGCCAGCTGAGTACAAGAGGCTCCGGGCCAGCAAAGACAAGGGACTCCGGGCCGTTGAGGACAAGAGCCCAGCAGCCAAGAATGAGAGCTCAGCAACCAAGAACGAGAGCCCAGCAGTCAAAGAAGGACCCCCGTACTTGAGACTCCGGGCCAGCCATATTCAAAGGCACCACCTATGAGGAGAGGGCATCAGCCGAGGATCAAGAAGAGCAAGTCCTACCACCCTAATCAAATGGTCTCCAACTTGGTGCCATCAGGGAAGAAGGATATTTGCCGAGTCATTCTCCAGGATTCTCTGGAGCTCACCGAGCTCAAAGAGGATCTTCTTCGCATGGTCTTTCTCTGATGGAGTTCTGTTGGAGTTTTTGGGTGAAATCAACCATGCAGGAGATGCGACAAGATCCTTTATCTGAACCGGAGGGGGATAGCATTGAGGCTCGTTCGGATCGGTGGACCATGGGAAGGTGGCAAGAGGTGTATGGATTTCTGCGACAAGGGGCGGGATGGACAAGTACGAAGGAGGAGTATGCTTAGAAGAGGTTTGGTAACAAGGACGCTGTGAGCCAAATAAACCGCCCCTAATGCGTGGCTTATCTTGAACACAAGACCCTACATATGGGATGCAGCCCCTTGTGCAAACATACTTTAACCATTCATACAAGCATGATGACCCAAGGCGTGGTCACTTAAGTGGGTTCGTTAATAATTAGTGATGTGATGGCTGAATTCAGCCTTAGGTTGAATCCAACCTTTAAACAAGCGTAAATTCCGCCTCAAAGCTTTGTTTCCAATGTTTTAAAGCTCCATTAGGTTCAATTTTGCCTTGTGAACTTGATTAGCACCTTAACCACCAATTCCAGGCCCAAGTGCGACCCTAACAGCAGCAACCAGCAGACAAGCTCCTCTTTTTATGTTAAAAGTTTAATTCTTCATTATCTTCGTGATTATGACTCCGTTTTTTACGTTTGTTTCTTGTATTCTTATGAGTTTTTCTTGCTTAACACGATGAAAGCCTTCAATTGATCATTTGACTCGACCCTGGACCTCCCAGCCAGCGACCAGCAGTGCACCTTCAACATATGACTTTATTCAAGATCATGCACCACATTCCTACGCATGTATCACATTCATTCACACAAGAATCCACCCCAGCCTTACTAAGAGTGAGCCTCCAGCTGTGTTCACTTACTAATGGCGCTCTAATCGGTTATTTAGTTGAATATATAGCAAACCCTAATTCTACCGAAAAATTGGCAGCGCTTCCGCGTGGTTTTTGTATTTAGAAAATTAGGGTTCAAGTCATACACATGGAATTGAAGAGGTTCGAGGGAGAAAAGAAAAGGGGCTCCCTGATTTAATTCGGTTCACCCTCCATCCTTAGCCTTCGACTTGCTTTGTCAGCTCGTGATCTTGCTCCTCTTGTTTAGCTCGTGATCTTGCTCCTCTTGTTGGTGCTCTTCACTCCGCAGCCTGTATCTTCGTTGTCACAGCTCCAATCCGCACGTTCTTGAGCTTGTTGAAAAGCCAACATTCTAATCTATCTACTCCTAAAATCTTAGCTTGATTGGACAAAAACTCCACTACGGACAAGGGAAAACCTCAGGCCGTATGAGATCCGCCACCGATACTCCAGCTGGTCGTCCTTACTCCGCCGCCCGTATCTTCGTCGTCACAGCTTCGATCCGCATGATCTGGAGCTTGTTGAAAAGCCAACGTTCTAATCTATCTAGTCCTAAAATCTTAGCTCGATTGGACAAGAACTCCGCTACTGACGAGGGAAAACCTGAGGCCGTATGAGATCCGCCGCCGATCCTCCAGCTGGTTGTCCTCACTCCGCCGCCTGTATCTTCGTTGTCCAAGCTTCGATCCAAACGTTCTTGAGCTTGTTGGAAAGCCAACGTTCTAATCTATCTACTTCTAAAATCTTAGCTTGATTGGACAAGAACTCCGCTACTGACGAGGGAAAACCTGAGGCCGTACGAGATCCGCCACCGATCCTCCAGCTGGTCGTCCTCACTCCGCCGCCTGTATCTTCGTCGTCACAGCTCCGATCCGCACGTTCTTGAGCTTGTTGGAAAGCCAACGTTTTAATCTATCTACTCTCCTATTTTCGCAATGATTGAATCAAATTCCAGCCCAGAGGAGGGGGAAATCTGAACCCCTACCTCTCTCTCTCCTTCCACACACCTCTCTCACTCCCACCTCCCACACTTCGAATGAGCGCCCTCCAAGGGGGTAACCCCAAGGCCCTTGCTCCCTTCTTTGTTCCCAAGGTCGTTCCCTTCATCGTTCACAGCCGCCATTTTGGGTGGGCACATTAATGGTCACACTAAACAACTAGTAACTAAAAGCTAATAAATCACTAGCCACCCTTGCATTTAACACAAGTGGGTGTCCCACTAACCAAGGAATATCTAAATCTAAACTTTGACTCCATGCCACATGTGTGTGCATGATCTCAATAAGTGAGCTATTAGCTAATTTTCAAAGGTGCAAAAATCTAATTTAACCTACCTAAATTGAATTCCCCTTGCTTGGGGTAATTCCTAATTTACTTAGTGATTGATGAGGATTCTTTTCCACTTCTTTTTGGACCCTATTGACTATTTTTTTTAAGGGCTTTTAATGCCCCATTCTTTTTTCTTTTCTCCTCACTATCCTCCTTCTTCTCCCATTTTTTTGGTTTCGTGATTTCTTCATCGTGACCGAATACGGTCTACAACTGGATAAGAGGTAAATTCTTCTCCACCACTACTCATTTTAATTCTTTTCTAATTTTCTTTTGTTTTTTTTTCCCTTCTCTCTTTGCTTTTCTTTTCTGGTTTATTCCCTTTTTTTTTCTTCCTTTTTGGCTAACTACATAAATCCCGCGATTGCCCATAAATGGCTCCTCTTTTAGTGAGGGGAAAGGCCACTTGGCCATTTTAATCAAAAAACCACGAGCTAGTCCATGGGATAACCCATTTTCACCACTCATTAGCTTTAATGGACCCGACGTGAGGTCCATTCATCACCGTGAGCCGTTTTTGCGGCTCACACATGGCGGCCATCTGGGACAACTCGATGAGGCAGAGAACCCACTCTTGTTCTTGGGCACACGGTCAATATCTACCTTTTTTGTGTTCGAATGACCCATGGCAGTACCAAAATGTGGAGGTCCACTTGTGAAGGTCGTGAACAAATCACACCTTGTACTCTTTGCATCGGTTGCCCGATGTTCGAGTGGGGAAATCCTCGCCGTTTAGGGTTTGAAGTTGAACGGAGTTGTTGGGGAAGACCTCCTACACGAGATAGGGTCCCAACCACAAAGCATCGAACCACCCTGGAAAATCCAATCTCCTCGCATCTTGAAGGAGGACTAGCATTCCCGGTCTCAATGACCGGACCTTGTTCCGTTTGTCGAAGGCAATCTTCCTCCTTCGTTGGATGGCTTCCATGTTTTGGGCGCTCCACCGGCGCATCTCGTCAAGCTCCTCCAATCGTTCTAACCGATCGGCTAAGGACGTGGCCATGGACCATCGTTCGGTCACGGCCACTCGCAGAGAGGGGATCTCGAACTCGATGGGTAAAATGGCTTCAATGCCATACACCAATGAGAAGGGAGTAGCATGGGTGGTCACTTTGAACGTGGTTTGGTAAGCCCATAACGCGGCGGGGAGTTTCGTGTCCCAATCCCTCTTGGAATCGGTGACCGTTTTCCTCAAGATGTTTACGAGGGTTTGGTTGACCCGTTCGGTGTGCCCATTGGTTTAAGGGTGATAAGGGGTGGTCTTACGATGATTGATCTTGAACCGGTTGGTCATGGCTTCGATCACCTCGTTCAAAAAATGCTTCCCCCTATCACTAATGAGGATTTTGGGACATCCGAACCGGGTAATGATTTGCTCGAACAAGAATTTGGCCGCATGATTAGCATCATTCGTTTTCACGGCTCGAGCCTCGGCCCACTTGGTGAGATACTCGGTTGCCACCACAATGTGCTTCATCCCACTAGAAGAGCTCGGGTGCACTTCCCCCACGTAATCAATACCCCACTTCTCGAATGGGACCAAGGGCAAGGATACTCGTAGTGGCATGCTCATTCGAAGGTCATTTCGGGCATACCGTTGACAAGCATCGCATCGCTTGGTGTACTCATGGGCGTCTTGGAATAACGTGGGCCAATAATAACCCGCGCGAAGGACTTTTTGGGCCGTCAAGGTCCCAGAGAAGTGTCCTCCACACGCACTGTCATGGCAGGCTGAGAGGATCGTGGGAATTTCCATGGACGTCATACATCGACGTAGCAAGCCGTCCACCCCCCGATGGTACAGTTTGCCCCCTACTATGGTAAAGTGGCGGCTATGGAGGCGAATCTTTCGACGCTCGTTTTTGGACAATGAGTCCGGTAGAAGGTAGGTGGTGAGGAATTCGGCCACCAGATTGTACCATGAAGGAATGGAGGATACTTTGAACAAGTCCTCATCTATCAAGGCCTCATCAATGGGGACAATACCGGATTCCTCTGAGAGGCGTGAGAGGTGATCCGCTTGAAGGTGCATCCGCCCCGGGCGGTATTCCACCGTGTAGTCAAACTCCTCTAAAAGTAAGACCCACCTCGCTAAACGACCACTCAAGTCCGCCTTGTTGACAAGGTATTTGATGGCCATGTGATCCACGTAGAACACTACGGGGTTGAGTAACAAGTAGTGGCGAAACTTCTTGACCGAAAAGACCATTGCCAAGCACTCACGTTCGGTGGTGGTATAGTTCTTTTCGGCGGGGTTCAATTGCCTACTTGCAAAAGCAATGGGGTGGTCTTTGCCATTAAGGCCCACCGGTTGGCACAATGTGCTTCCTACAGCCACCGCCAAGGCATCACAAAAGACGTGGAAGGGCAATTCCCAATTCGGGGGCCTCAAAACCGGGTAGGTGGTTAATTCCCCCTTCAAGACGTCGAAGGCCTCTTGGCAATGGGGAGTCCACTCGAACCTTACGTTCTTTTGGATAAGCCTAGTGATGGGCATGGCCTTCGTGGCATAGTCATGGATAACCTCCCGGTACCACCCTATGTGTCCTAGGGTTTTTTGTATCTCCTTGACATTCGTGGGGGGTGTAACTCCACGATAACCTTCACTTTATCGGGATCCGGCTCTCGACCATCCTTGGATACCACGAACCCTAGCAAGACTCCCCGTTCTACGGCAAGGAAGATTTTCTCGGGATTGAGGGCAATACCGGTGCGCCTACACCGTTCAAAACTTTGTCTCACGCACGTGAGGTGGTTGTCCTTCGTGGACTGGGTGCTAAAGTCATCAATGAAGACGGTCATGGATTTATGCAAGAGATCTGAGAAGGCATAAGTCATGGCCCTCTGAAATGCAGAAGGGGCATTACAAAGCCCAAAAGGCATGACCAAATAGATGAACGTGCCGTATGGGGTAGTGAAGGCGGTCTTGTGATAGTCCTCTGGGGCAATGGAGATTTGATTGTAGCCCGAGTAGCCATCTATAAACGTATAAAGATCATGACCACCTACCTCCTCCAAGATGGTGTTGATAAATGGCAAGGGGAAGTGGTATTTTTGGGTGTGATGGTTGAGTTTCCTATAGTCAATGCACACCCGTAGCTTCCCGTTTTTCTTTTTAACCAACACCATGGGGGATACCCAATTGGATATCTCTACGGGTTTAATGAACCCCGCTTGGAGGAGCTTCTCCAATTCGGCCTTGACAATGAGCTGTAGGTTAGGATTCATACGCCGCTCCTTTTGTCTAATGGGAGTAGTGCCTGGGAGAAGGGGGATGTGATGTTGTGTTACCGCCGGGGGAATGCCCTTGAGGTCTTTGTACGACCACGCAAAAATGTCTCCAAACTCGACCACTAGTGCTTTGTATTTCACCATCTCCTCCTCGGTCAACCCAACGCCCACCTTAATACTACGGACCTCATCCTGCTCATGAGAAACCACCATCAACTTCCAATCATCATGATGAACGTGTGGTTGTTGGGTAGGTCCCTTGTACCAATCATTCGGAACTTGGGGGTATGTTGCCCCCGAACCACTAGCTAGGATACCGGTAGATGTCCTGCGGAAGTGGAGAGATGGGTTGAGAGGGCCTTCGTCTCCCAAAACCTCCAATTCGTCCCCTTGCGTGCCCTCCACATCCATTCCAAACACCGCCGAGGGTTCTAGGTCATCGAGGAGGGGAACTAGGCTAAGTTCCAACCCGGTTTTCCTTCCAATGAGCTCACTCTCCATGAAATGCACGGACATGGCTTCATCCGCGCTCGAGGTAGGGTGCTCCCTCAACCAGTCTACAAATTCCCCGGTGGGAACCCACTCATAAAGGCCCGGTCCCATGCTTTTAAATGGCACTACGTGGGCCTTCGAGGGTTGGGCTCGATCCACCGCCTTGTGGGGCGCAAACCTCACCCGTTTGGGAGGCTCCTTTGATAGTACCTCTTGTGATTCATCCTCCGACGAGCCCATGCAACCACGGCATATTCCTAGCCTACTTGGTTGGATATGGACTGTAGTAGGGTTCTCCGGTGGACCATAGGTGATGTTTGGTTTTGGCCCCCCCATTCTACCGTGGCATTGGCAATCCACAACCAAGGCCTACCTAGTAGCAAGGGGTATGCCTCCTTGTTGGAGTGCATTCGGATGACTTGGAAGGTGAGGGAATACTCTACCCCCCCGTGGTCACTTTACAACCACTAATTTGGCCTAACGGGGCCTCCGAGCTTTGATTAGCCATGTTGATGATGTACGGTGAAGGTTCTGTGATGTCAAGGCCTAGTTTCTCCATGGTTGAGAGGGGCATGATGTTCAACCCACTACCACCGTCTACTAGTACATTAGGTACGATCTTGTCCACAATCGAAACCTCGATTTGTACCGCCTTGACCTCGATATTGGGGTGTGCGGATTTAACCCGAGCCGCCAGCCTGATCCTTGCCCTAGGCCTTCGCTTCACCGGGGTACCCGACCTAAGGGACTTCCTCATGGGTGGTGACACCTCTAATAGTTGGGCTATGGTGATGTCCGCTTTGAGGCGACTCAAATCCGCCCATAAATCGTAAGGCCCCTCTCCCCCTTGCTTCTCGACACGCGGGAACGTGTTTACCTCGGGACTAGGGATTGGTGGACCTTTCCATGGCTCTTGGGGGGTGGACAAGGGTGTTCGAGACCTAGATATCCCACGGGGGGACTCGAAGTTGGCTCGTTTAGTGCCTTCTACCGCCTCCTTGGTGGTATCGTTTAGGTAAGAGAAGTGAGGTGAATCCTCTTCTGAGGTCTCACCTTCCTCTGGTATAGGTGGAGGGGGGCTTGAGTACCTAGGCTCCCGTCGGCTAGACCGAGTCTGGACTGCCAATGCCGGTAACTCACAAGTTTTTGCTTCCTTAGTTGTGCTCACCTCGTGGAAAACTACATTGAGCTCAGTGAGGGAGGGGCTGTGGGTGGACACGATCTCACTTGACATGGTGGCATAGCGTACATCTTGTGGGCCTTGGTTTTGTTGGCCCCCGTGGTTCTGCCCTAGGTTTTGTTGGCCCCCGTGGTTCTGCCCTTGGTTAATAGGGATGTACCCGGCCTTGGTATTCACCCCCATTGGAGGAGTCTGATTTTGGCGATGATTGTTGTAGTCGTAGTAGAGACTAGGAGGCCTAAGGGTATTATCGGAGGTGGGGTTACGCGCACCTCTCAAATGATCTTGGGCTTGTTGAGGATAGTTCCCTGGTGGGAAGGGCATGGGAATTACCTTGTCCGGTCTACGACATACTTGGGTAGGGTGATTACCCCCGCAGTTACCGCATACCACCCCGCTTTCGACCCAACATTGCCCTGGTGCGTGTCTCTTGCCACACGGTTGATGGATTTCATACCGTGGTCTCGGAGGTCCCCCATAACCTTGGCTTGGAGATGCATAGCCTTGAGGCACGTAGCTAGTTACTGTCGGTGGTTGGTTCCTATGGGGAGGCACATACGGAGGTTGAGAAGCTTGGTGCTGGGGTGCTGCCACCGGAGGGGTACAAAAAGGGCTGGTGTGGCCTGGTTGACCACATTGAGTGCACCATAAGCCCGAAGCATGTCTACCGGATTCTATGGGTGGAGGCGTGGGGTTAGGGACTTGGTTCTTAATCAACAAGGCCATTTGGTCTTGCATGGCCTTGATTTGTTGAGCTAATTGATCCTGGAAGCCCTGTTGGCCTTGAAGGATTTCGTTCTTCATTTCCTCCTTCCATGTGCTCCGCTCTTCATGATAGGTGAGCTCAGGAAGGGCTACTGGTGGCCTATCGTTCAAGGGTGGGGCGTAGTAGTTCCACGTAGGAACTTGTGCACCTGTGGATCCTTGGTTACGTTCTAAGACTGGTCCCTTACCCTTGGCATGGATGGGTATGAAACTAGGAATATGGTGATCCTCCTTCCTCCACATGCGCTCTTGGTCTCGATCCACCTGTTCTATTAGCCTAGCTTGTGCCTTGGCCTCATCTAACGATGCACGGCGGACCTTCAAAATCTCCCTGATGATTCCCTCATTGTTGAACCCTTGGATAAAGAACTGGGTTAAGGTGTCATTGGTGAGGAGGTTTCCCACAAACCTTGTAACCACCAGGTCGAATCTCCTAATGTATGTCGTGATATCCTCCCCTGGACCTTGGCGTAGCGCGGCTAGGGCTGTGAGGGCATTACTTTGACCTACTTCGGGTCTAAAGTGCTCCAAAAAGGCCCTCATGAGGCTATCCCAGTCCTGGAAGGTGTTGGGGGGGTGGTTCCTATACCACTCGTAAGCAGCATCCTTTAAGGTACACGAGAACCACACTAGGAAATACCCAGTGTTGGTGATGAGACAAGTAGTGAGGAGCTCTAGAAACCGTTCCACATGTGCGGAGGGGTCTTCATCCCTAGTTCCTCTAAACGTGGGCAAATTGGGTGGCATAGGCGCCGCCTGTAAGCCCTCGGGTACTACAATTGATAAACCCCTTGGCTGAACCAAGGGGTTGATGGGAGGCCGAACCGGGGGTGGCCCTCCAGAGGCCATGGTAGGGGCTAAGGTGTTGCCTCGTGGACTAGTGGTGTTGGTGGTGTTCACTGGATCAAATGCAGGGATAAGGAAAGATGGGGGAAAAAGAAGGGGAGGAGCTGGGATAGCCTCTAGCTGAACGTCCAAGAATCCTTCCGCCGTGTCCTCAGTGAGTTCCCTAGACCTAGTCCTTTCACTCGCCGGTTCCCACGGTGGTGTGAGGGAAGGTTTTTGGGACCTTGTGGCACGGGACATCTACTCTAAAGTCTAAGAGTAAGATCTTGTTGTGTGTTGATGATGGTCATGTTCCCCCGAAAGATTTTCCATCCAAGGTTTAAGGGCCGTGGATGAAACTACACGAAGCACGGCCTAATTCGATCGGTGAGTGGATGTTTCCAACACTCCTACTCCCGATTCTATCACGAGGATGGACTGACCCTAGACCAAGACCCAATTTTTAGTGGTGGAGTTTTAGCTCGATGAAGCCGCCGAAGAATCCTACTGAGGACTACCCTCCAAGGGCAAACGACAAAAAGCTAACCGAATGGAGGGATGTCTCCACGAGCATCACCTCGTTGGAAAGCTGTCCCCCAACTGGCGCCACACGGTACAGATCCTTACTGTGGGGCTGACCCAGACCTCAATTTGATAAAAGGTGGGGTTCCTCGGTACCTTTGGTATCCCCCCTTCCACCTTTTACCACCTTGAACTAGGCATTACCCACTAGGAGGAAAACGACTCAATCACGGGACGGCATGCAACAAGGTGTGTATACAATGTTATCACTGTGAAGAAGACATACCTCGATGCATCTCCAGCCACCCTGTCACCATTAGTTGAAGTCGACCGTGGACCTAATCGCACTCTATCGATGCTAAGGCCAACCAATAAGTCACATACAATGTTATAGAGGGGGATAACTTACCTTGAAGCAACTCCAGCCAATCCACTTGTTAGCACAAGATTTGTTGCATGCAATTTCGTGGTTGGCCAAACCTAGCGGTTCTAAGGCAAGTGTTCCACACGGCTCAAGTGGGAAATCAGGGTTTTCTAACCCTAATGTGGTCACCACATCCAAGTTGGTCCTATTTACTACTCGTAGTCCTACAAAGAGGGTGTAGTGCACATACCGTATGCAGCGCTCCTTCCACACAGCACCCTTACGTCTTGGATGCGTCCACGACTCCAACTCCCCTCCAAGTGGCTCATTCACACCTACATAGCGTTAACTTGCAACTTTTGATTCAACCATTCAAGTTACACCAAGTTGTTCTTACCTTGGTGGTTAGTCAAGCGCGGGGGGAAGGAAGGGGCGCCCTTGTCCCATACCCGGGCACTTGCACCCTTCCCCTTCGACCTAGGGGCTCACTGGAAATCCTCGTGGATTTCTGTGGGAGGGCCTCAACCTTTCACCCCTAGGCCCCTTGCTCAACACAAGCCACAAGCCTAGAAGGGGATCCCTCCAACACAAGGTGTTTTGTGGTTGGAGGGTCGGGAACTCCACACTCCCTTCTAGACCCCCACCTTTAAACACAACTTGGCATCCATGCACTCACCATACTTTCAAACATTCACAAGTCATTCACCATCCAACAATAACTTAACCATTCATGAGTAAATTGGGCACTTACCTCAAGTTGCCCTATGCTGCTCCATATGCCATAAGGCTAATTGCGTTTGTACCTTACATCCAACGATAGAACAATTAGCACAATCAAACCATGAACACGCCTCCTCCCGGCAGACGCACCAAAATGTGAGCCAAATAAACCGCCCCTAATGGGTGGCTTATCTTGAACACAAGACCCTATATATGGGATGCAGCCCCTTGTGCAAACATACTTTAACCATTCATACAAGCATGATGACCCAAGGCGTGGTCACTTAAGTGGGTTCGTTAATAATTAGTGATGTGATGGCTGAATTCAGCCTTAGGTTGAATCCAACCTTTAGACAAGCGTAAATTCCGCCTCAAAGCTTTGTTTCCAATGTTTTAAAGCTCCATTAGGTTCAATTTTGCCTTGTGAACTTGATTAGCACCTTAACCACCAATTCCAGGCCCAAGTGCGACCCTGACAGCAGCAACCAGCAGACAGGCTCCTCTTTTTATGTTAAAAGTTTAATTCTTCATTATCTTTGTGATTATGACTCCGTTTTTTACGTTTGTTTTTTGTAATCTTATTAGTTTTTCTTGCTTAACACGATGGCAGCCTTCAATTAACTGGTTGACTCAATCCGGGACTCACAGCCAACGACCAGCAGTGCACACTTAACATACATGTTTATTTAAAATCGTGCACCACAATTCACGTGTATACCACATGCATTCACACAAGTGGCCCTACTCAAACACTATACCATGCATGAGCCTCCAGCTGCCTTCACTTACTATTGTAGATTAAACCGATTGTTTGGTTGAGTTGATAGCAAACCCTAATCCTAGTGAAAATTTGGCAGCTCTTCCGCGTGATTTTTTGTAACTAGAAAATTTAGGGTTCCTTCTCCACATGCAATCAAGAAGATAATGAATCAATTGGGAGAGGAAGAAGGCTCCCTGATCTAGCTCAATTCACCCTCTGCCGTGTTCGTGGTCGTTCTTGTGCTGTGGTCGTCCTCCTCTTCTTGGTGCTCTTCACTCCACAGCTTGTATCTTCGTCGTCACTGCTCTGATCCGTACGTTTTTGATCTTGTTGAAAAGCCAACGCTCTAATCTATCTGGTCTTAAAATCTTAGCTTGATTGGACAAGAACTCCGCTATGGACGAGGGAAAACCTGAGGCCGTATGAAATCCGCCATCGATCCTCCAGCTGGTCGTCCTCGCTCCGCCGCCCAAATCTTCGTTGTCACAGCTCCAATCCGTTTGTTCTTGATTTTGTTGGAAAGCCAACGCTCTAATCTATCTACTCTCCAATTTTCGTAACGATTGAATTACATTCCAGCTCACAGGAGGGGGAAATCTGGAACCCTACCTCTCTCTCACTTCCACACACCTCTCTCGGTTTTCTAGCTCCTACCACACACCTCTGTAACTCCTACTTCCCACACTTCGAATGAGCGCCCTCCAAGGGGGTGACCCTAAGGCCCTTGTTGCCTTCTTTGTTCCCAAGGTCGTTCCCTTCGTCGTTCACAGCCGCCATTTTGGGTGGGCACATTAATGGTCACACTAAACAACTAGTAACTAAAAGCTAATAAATCACTAGCCACCCTTGCATTTAACACCTGTGGGTGTCCCACTAACCAAGGAATATCTAAATCTAAACTTTGACTCCATGCCACATGTGTGTGCATGATCTCAATAAGTGAGCTATTAAGCTAAATTCAAGGATGCAAAAAAATCTAACTCTACCTAGCTTGAATTTCCCTTGTTTGGGGGAATTCCTAATTTTCTTAGTGATTGGTGAGGGTTTTTTTCCACTTCTTTTTGGACCCTCTTGACTATTTTTTTAAGGGCTTTTAACGCCCCATTCTTTTTTTTTTCTCCTCACCATCCTCCTTCTTCTTCTCCCATTTTTTTGGTTTCGTGATTTCTTCATTGTGACCGAATACGGTCTACAACTCGATAGGAGGTAAATTCTTCTCCACCACTACTCATTTTAATTCTTTTCTAATTTTCTTTTGTCTTTTTTCCCTTCTCTCTTTGCTTTTCTTTTCTGGTTTATTCCCTTTTTTTTCTTCCTTTTTGGCTAACTACATAAATTCCGCGATTGCCCATAAATGGCTCCTCTTTTAGTGAGGGGAAAGGCCACTTGGCCATTTTAATCAAAAAACCACGAGCTAGTCCATGGGATAACCCATTTTCACCACTCATTAGCCTTAATGGACCCGACATGAGGTCCATTCATCACCGTGAGCCGTTTTTGCGGCTTACAGGTAGTCGGCAATTTGGTTGGCCCTGCCAGGTTTCAGTCTCACCTCGTAGTTAAACTCTTGAAGTAGAAGTGTCCAACGAGCAATCCTCCCTGAAAGGTCAGGCTTGTTCACAAGGTACTTCAGTGAGTCATGGTCGGTGTGGAAGACGATCTTGTATCCCAGAAGGTAATGGCGGAACTTCTTACAGGCGTACACCACTGCCAACGCCTCACGTTCAATGGCGGTGTAGTTTCTCTCTGCTGCGCTCATTTGACGGCTAGCGTAGTAGATGGGCTTTATGTTGCAGTTCGTAGAGACAGTATCCCTCCGGAATGCACCCAATCGTCACTAAGTGCTTTCCAAAGTAACCGCCCAGGTTTCGTTCCCACAGTGACCTAATGTTATTTTCCAAATACTCCCACTTTCTTGACTTACTACAACAATCGTTTATAGGTTAGCTATCTTCTTAGTTTTAATAGGGTAGATCCGGATCCGTCCGGAATCCGGATTATGTACAATGATTTCTGGAAAGTAACTTCCGGAAGTCGGGAGGGTAGTTTGATTTGTCTCTGTTCCTCCTCAGAGGGGCTCCTAGAGTTTTTAAACGAGTGGCCAGAGTCCACTGATCCTGTTTTGTATAAGTGGCTGGATTTTCCACTGCCTTATGACTTAAAGTGGCTAGACCCCTACTGTCCGAAACTTATAGTGACCAAACACCACTCTCCTACTCTGCTAACCAGATGAATTGATTGTTGTTGCTAGACTTAGACTCTCACGACATCCGGAAGGCCTTTCGGATGCGGTCACACAGAGATAAGTCCGGACTACAACGACATTTCGGTGAGTGAATTGTGAGTCTCCGGGGACGATGGCGCTATTTCGTCACAGTATTCCGTCTAGACCTACGCATCGGGCTTTTTCCTATCTTGAGGGAAAACTTTGGTTTTAACCGGAATTCTGGTCGACACGGATTAGTCCATCTCCTGGGGACTACCAATAACACCTCTGCAGTTTGTCCCCTCCCCTCCTGGCTACTTCCGGACCCTGGAGTCTACCAGGCACACCTCTGCAATAGCCCTCCAGCTCTCCTAGGCGATCTTTCGACACGGATCTTGACTGGTATTCCTCTATCCGAACTAACCTTCACCACACCGCGGAAGAATATTGACACAACTTCGCTCACAAGAATGGATCCGCTACCCACAAAGTCAATACTACACATTAGAAGTACTAGAGAGCCAATCCGATACATGTAGTGCAATATATTACCAAGTGAGAAAGACAAGATAAAAGGGTTTTGCCAAAAACCCTACTACTAAGTACTAACTAAATTCTGTCTAAACTTAGCTTTTCTCCTAGCCGTCTACAGGAAGTCCGCTAGATCTTATCTAAAAGATCCAAAAAATCTAGAAAAGTTCCAGATCGGATCTCAGATCCACAAATCACGGAACGGTTCCGTCTCCAGAATTCCTATTCAAACTTTATCAAAACGGACAGTCGTCTCCGTCAGTAGCCGGGTGCACTTGGGGCCCCATTGTTAGTCGCTGCTGATCCGGAGTCTAAGTCCAAGAAAAATAAGCAAAGGAGATCTAAAACCTAACTAACCTAAGTCGGAGCACCTGGGCTCCGATTTCTCCCACTCTGGCGGGAGGGAGAGATCTCTACCGGAACGTGTGCCTTGCCCTTCGCCTTCTTCGACGTTGCCGGCAAAAGGTTGGCCTTCCGGGTCGATGGTTCAGCTGATGGAAGAACAACCACCACCGGAGTCCTGGTGTCCGGCGGTGGAGGGGGCTATGCCGGACAACCATCCGGAACCGGAGGTGCTGGTGCACCCGGAGCGGAAGCTGACCCGGTCTCCTGGACCAAGTCCCTGTAGCTTCCGGACGGACTCCTGGGTCCGGGCGCCAACCTCCAGGACACGGACCTTGGTACAGCTGGGAGGCCGCCTTCTGCCGGAGGATCTGGCAGCCGCATATTGGGTGGCGACAGGATATCCGGAAGCGTCTTCAGGATCTCACTCGTACTTGGATTGGAAAGTACGATAACCTCCGTCGGCGTCTGTGGCGGAGTGTCCAGGAACTCCGGATTTGCGGAGGTTCCCGGAGCTGGAGTGGCCTTGATCGGTGGTTCCGGAGGGGCTGCGGTTCGTGTTGCGGTCAAGGTGCCTTCCAGTCAAGGTGCTGCTGGTTCTTCCGATAACTCCACGACAATGTTGTCGACCAGCAGCTTTATCTGCTCCCAAGTCCGACCCATCTTATCCGCCTGGTCGAGGAGAAACCGGATGATGTTGGCCCGGGTCACCTTCTCTTTCTTCTCAACCAGTTTGGTGAAGAACCGACTCTGGTTGACCACGTCAACCGGAATATCCAGTGTTGCCCGGACCTCCAGTAAGGCTGCCGCGGAAGCGTTGGCCTTTTCTTCAGTCAACTTCCGGGCCGTCACCGCTAGCGCTGCCTCGTCGAGATACGGATTCATCTTCTTCTCTATTTCATTGTTGGCCTTGTACAGAGACGCAATCTGGGTGTGCAACACCTTTGTGCCCACCTCCTGGCTCCGGAGTTCCTCCACCATGTGGATAACGTCCTCCAACCGTTCCATGCCCAGGCTCCGGAAGATTTTCTCCACGCTGGTGGTGATGATGTAGTTGGTCTCCTTAAGGAGTCCAACCCTCTAGCCAATGTCGCGGGTGAGCTCATCCATCAGCTTGAGCTGACCCTTGGAGTCGTCCCGGTCCACCTTCCTCTTCATCCGGCTGGTCCCTTCTGAGGATCTGGACTCGTCTTCTCTGGACGACGCGGAGGAGCTACGGATGCCCGGACTCGTCTTCTCCGGACGACGCGGAGGAGCTACGGATGCCCGGACTCTTCATCTCGGGTTCCTTCCCCCGAGGTTTCTTCGGGGCCTTCCGGTCTTCCGGAGTGCTGGTGGTGGCTGCCTCCGAAGCTAGCTCCCCCTCTCCGGATTCTTCCTCTTCAAACTCGTCTCCTCCGTACTTCTGGAAGTTGAGGACTATGTCGTACTTCCGGACTTCCGCTGGAGTGAGTTGCTGGTGGTGCCCATAGAGGTGCACTACATAGGATGCCAAGGGTGTTGCCGTCTTCTTTACCCTCTGGAGGTTAGCTACAAGACGGTTGATCATGTCCGTCATGAGCGTTCCCCAATCCACGACTATCTTCTCCCGGAGTGCCCCGATGAAGGTGCAGGCCGACTTCGCCACCACCCGCTTCGGCTTTTCCGGATGGAAGATAGGGTTTTAAAACCCTAGCACAAGCTGGGCGTCCAGGTGCTTAAGGTTCTGCAGGTTGTAGCCGTCCTTCGGGTCCGCTGGTCCGGCAAACTCATCCGTCAGGAACTCGTCCCGCCGTTCTACTACCTTGGTGTGGCCGCCCCAAAAGTCATATGCCTGGGACCAGTCTAGGACTCCCCAATTTTCTGGATGGGCCCTCATTAGCCCCTTGTACTTTTCGTCCGGGGTGCCTATGAGTTCCCGGACGTAGACCTCTTCCCGCATGCCCCATAGGACTTCGAGCAAATCCTCGCAGCCCATCGTCTTCAGGCACAACTTCAAGAGGTTGAACTCGTCCAGGTCCTCGGGGATGTCCGGAAGGACGCGGGCCAAGGGTGGAAGCACCACTGCCGGCTTCTCGTCTCTCCTGCCGCGCCCATCTCTATCCGTTCTCTTCTTCTTGGCCATCGGCACAGACTTCATGAGAGCTTCCTAAATCCTCACAGTCTCTCAAGGTAGTCCTTGCACGCACTGTCCTCACAAAAGCACTCCCTAACGGACACACGTCCGTTCTAACCGTCTAAGCTTCAAACCCTAACGGCCAGAGGTTAGAAAATCGTGAGAGAGAAAGAGAGAGAGAGAGAAAGAGAGAGAGAGAGAGAAGAAGAAAGCCTTAATGCGAAACCCTGCACGCGAAGAAGAAATGGAGAAGAAAGAGTTTTCCCCCCGAACTCCATCCTTAAGTAGTCCGGCCGTTAGTACGGAGTCATGATGACAATTGATGGCGACGGTTCCGGCTGACAATTCCGGATAACTCACCACCCCGAAATTCCGATAATTGCTCTGGCTCCGATTTTTATAGCTTTTGGCTTGTTTAGGGTTTGCAGTTCGGCCTATCCGCCTTTATTTTTACCTGACGACTATAGGCTGTATCCTATCGTGAACTATCATAACTAATTAACTAATTTTTTTGTTTTGGCCGGAACTTAAGGTTAACTTCCGGCCCTGTGTGGGAACGGAATCCCACACTTTTCTCCGCCACTTGGGCCTTCCTACCACAAGATTGCTCCTAGGCACCATCCAGATGCATCAAGAGTAACATGAAAATCCTTTTCCCATTGAGGTGGGGATAGGATGGGTGCGGACGACACTCGTACCTTGAGTTCTTCAAAGGCCACTTGTCTTTGTTCTGTCCACACGAACTCTTTATCTTTCTTGAGAAGTTCCGTGAGGGGTGCAGCCAGCTGGGCATACTTGTTGATGAAACGCCTGTAGTAGCCTACACATCCTAGGAACCCTCTTATCTCTTGCACATTGACCAGCGCTAGTAGCTCGAGTATCACCTTCACCTTGTCAATGTCAACATGCAGTCCATCCTTGCTGACCACATGTCCAAGAAGTACGTCGGAGACCATTGCAAAGAAGCACTTACCCGGGTGTAGTTTCAGGTTTGTTTCTCTACACCTCTGGAACATCTTCCGTAAGTATTCCAAATGGTCTATCTGTGGGCTGAACACCGCAAAGTCATCGATGAACACTTCTAGAAAATGCTTAAGGAAGTCTTGGAAAATATCCATCATCAGGCGCTGAAAAGTGCCAGGTGCGTTAAATAGCCCGAAGGACATGCAGTTGAACGCGTAGGTGCCCCATTTAGTGGTGAATGTCGTCTTCAGCTGGGCGCTCTGTCTAATGGATACCTGATTGTACCCGGAGAACCCGCCCATGAAGCTAAAGCACTCATTCCCTGCTACGTGATCTAACACCATGTCAATGAATGGTAGGGGGAAATAGTCTTTCTTGGTGGCCGCGTTTAACTTACGGAAGTCCTGGCACACCTGGATTTTTACCTTCCCATCTCGTCCTACCTTCTTGGGTACAATCACTATGGGTGACACCCACTCCGAGTTGTTGACCGGGTAGATGAATCCGGCCTCCAACAGTTTATCCAATTCCTCCTTCACCATAAGTGAATACTTAGGGTTTAGGCGGTATTGTCGTTGTCTAACCAGTGCGGCACCCTCTACAAGATCGATTCGATGCTCTCCTAGCCGTGCGGGTATCCCGGTCAAATCTGAAGTCTCCCAAGCAAACACATCTGCAAACTCTTGCAAGAGTTCAATGTACAACCTCCTTTCTTTCTTCGTCAAGTTCTTTCCGAGGTTGAAGGCTTGCCTGAAAGGACTTTGATGGTATCGTAATCTTCAGGAGACACGAGTGGTTTGGTGCGATCCGCTCCTTCCAATCCGAGCAAGTCCGGATTGCTCCACTATGGGGGGGTCTGAATGTGATCCCCTTCTTGTATCGAAAGAGTCTCGTTCTCCAACTGCTTCCTCAGCCACTCTTGAGTAAGAGTCCTTGAAGACTCTCCTAAGGAGCGAACTTCCTATGGCCAGGGGTAAACATCCGGGCCAGGCTCCTCTTCGTCCACCTCTTCTACCACACCTTGTTCCGGTACTGCTTCCATGAAGCCGTCGTCCGTTTCGACTTGGTCCCGAAAGTTCTCCTCAAGGTAGGAAGAGGTGGAGTCATCTCCTTCTTGGTCTGACCAGTAGGAGGTGTAGCCTTCGTTGTCACTCATCTCTTCCATGGCCTTTTCATGCTTCCATGGAATGGAGGTAGGTGGGTTGCCAAATGTGAACTCCTTCCTTCCCCAATTCACCCGCACATCTGCAAGATATAACCAAGGGCGTCCGAGCAGCAACGGGAAAGGTTTATCCATTTTGACTTTGAGTATGACATAGTTGAGGGGGTAGGTGATGGGACCTATCTTGGTGGGAATACCGGATAACCGTCCTAGAGGTAAGACGCGTGATTGGTCGGCCATCCTGAAGACTTGATTAGTAGGGTCGAAGGCTGTATACCCTAGATCATTGGCGGTCTCTTCTGTCATGAGGTTAACTCCCGATCCTCCGTCAACGGGTACATTACAAATTAAGCACCCATCTATCTCCACAGCTATTTCAGGGGCGCTGTAGTCTTCCACTGTAGAAAAGTTCACAGCTATAGTGGGAAGTCGGATCCTACGCCGCCTAGAGTGAGTACAAGCTTCCTTGACTATCATCTGGTAATTGGGGTTGTCCTGCAGGAGATGTCCTATAGTCACGTTGGCTTGTGGTTCCCTAATTTCCTGAAGGATGTCATATTCGTCTACTCTGAGAGTTGGCTCCTTCCCTATGGTGAGACCGGGCGCAAATCTAACTTGGCGACTTGTTCTCATTTCCTGCCTTCTAGGTTCTACTAGATGTATCCTTACCTCCGCACTAATGTCAGGGCAGGTCGTACTTACCCCCTTCTCGGTTCCGGCTAAGGGATCTCCTGTAGGGCTCTGGTTAGCTCTGAGATAGCTTTTGTCCGAGGTGGTCCGGGGTAGATTCGGGCCAAATCGGGGTGGATCCGGGCCGGATTGGGGTGGATCCGGCCAGTCTCTAGATGTTCTTCTCGCACTATAGGCTCGGCTTCTAAAGGTTCGGGATCGGAGGTCCCGTGATCCGTGTCCGAACTAGATGTACTACTACTGCTACCCACCGGCCTTGCTAAAGGTCGGGACGCTCTACTCTTACGCTTGTGACGATTGGTTCGGGTGGAACTGCGAGTACTAACCTTCTGCACTACCTCCTCCTTAATGCCTGGCGGTTCCACCTCCTGACGGTTGTGGGAAGTGGGGTGCGTCGTGACCGTACTGTTGGCAGTTTTGGCAAGGTAGCTCCAACGGTGCCCCTTGTCCTCCTCTTTTCGGTTGGTCACAAACATTGGCAAAATGATATGGAGTACCACAATTGTAACACACGGGCGTACCTGCTGGCACGAAGTATGGGGGATACAACATTGGAGCCGGGGCAAACGGCACTACACCTTGGTAGGTGGTAGCTGGATATGTTAGTGGTTGGAAGGCCTACTTGTACTCGAGTTGTCGTAAGGGTGGGTTGGTGGTGCGATAGGTTGGAACGACGCCTCATCCTCGCGCGTATGAGGGGAGTACTTGGTAGACCGGGGCCTCCTCCTCCAATACCTCTTCCTCTTTCTCGGTCCAAAAGCTCCTCGTTCCATCAGTATTGACAAGGTGCACCTTCCTCGGTCCAAATTTTGGGCACTCCCGGTTGGCATGTCCAACCTCTCCGCACTTGGTACACCACACATTGGTTCTTACCGTCGGTATAGACCTTCGTGGTACCGGGATGGCCGCTAAATTGACCTTGATTGCTTCCATGGTATCTCGGAGGCTCTTCAGTACTTCCTTCGATTCTTGGGCTTCCACTTTGACCTCCTTCAGTCACCGCGCGGTCCTCTCGTTTGCTCGAGACATATCCTTGTGGTGAGTCGTTTTTGTGGGGATATCACTCAAGGATTCTTTGCTTGAGGACGAGCTTAAGGAGCTATCCTCCGAACTGGAGGAGTCGCGCTTTGGCTTCTTCTTCTTCTTCTTGTCGGTGATCGCGTATTTGTCACGGGTCTTCCTCATTGAGTGAAGGGAGTCCTCATGATCTTGGGCCGCTTCTATGGCTTCTACAAGGGTCGTTGGTTTGGCCATCCTTACCGCAAACCCCATGGCCGAGGGAAGGCCTCCGACAAACCACTCCTTCTGTAATCTCGGACTTCCCTCCGTGGCACACTTCTTGATGAGGCTCTTTACTCTCTGGCTGTACCTGCGAACCAACTCTTTCTCCTTCATGGTGATCTTGTTCAACCGACTTAGAGCACGTGATTGTCCTCCCGATTCACGGAAAGCTTGGATGAAGTGGTCCTTGAGCTCCTCCCAATCTGCCTTCACCTCGTCCGACAACCCATGGTACCAATTGAGAGCTTCGCCCTTTAACAACCCGGAAAAGACTCAAAGTCGCAAAGGGTCATCCTCCTGGTTGGCCATGGCAATTGTGTCGAACTACCCAAACCATTCATCGACGTCTGCCTCTCTATTACCTTTGAACGAGCTATATCTCAGGCGGGTCGCGGGTCCAGCCATGGTGACAGGTGCTTCGTCTTCTTGGACCTCCTGGTCTTCAAATTCAAAGGTTGGGGTCTGTCCTAGTTGATTTACTTCAAAGTTTTCTAGGAAGGGCTCAAACGACGGAGTTAGAGGTGGCGTGTCACTCCCTACATAAGTGTGTACTTCCAGGATGTCTACTGGGGGACTTACAACCCTTACTCCTCTGCTCGGCCTACGGATTGGGGTGTTCCTAGGACTAGGTTTGGCATAGAAGGGCTGGCTTCCTCGTCTCGTACCTCTATTCCTACGTTGGGATCGATGTACTCCTATTTTGCTAGGTTCTTCTTGACTCATGAAGGTTCATGATACTGCCTAGGCACTCACTACATCTATCTTTTGATCTAGGATTACTGGTCACAACTACTAGCTATACTAATGGACTAGCTGTCCTGCTTAGAGAGTGCTCGAATCTCTACTTGGATCTGTGCGCGGACACGGCTTAGGCATGGTACAAGTGCGTATTGAACGCGGCACGGACACTATGCGGGTACAGCTACTTTCGCAAGATCTGGACAGACTTCAGTCACTTGGGGTCGGACAGGCACACTAGATGTTATACCTTCCACCGGCGTTTCCATTCTAAGAATGGAGTTCCTGGCCTCCGTTGTCCTCCTCTTTTTGAGTAAGGTACTTGAGCCGCTCCTGTAAGCCCAAAAATAAACCCCCTAAGAGAATCCATTTTTAAACCTACGAGGTCCTATTGTTACACCACTTACCATTCCTTATGCTTAACTGTAAACCCTAATTTCTACTGGATTTGGATCTTGGCATATCCATTTATATATTTAGAAATCAATAGTACTATTATCTTAATCCAGTTAAGTGAACTCGATTAACCCTCCTTGGTATTTAAAGGCTTAACTCTGGATAAATTAGATAGGTATGAATAGTTAATTAATTAATTGTTATCTAATTATTATGGCTATTAGTTATTATGATTATTATTACTTATTCTTTATTTATTTATTTATTTTAATTTTTTGTTGTTTTATTATTATTATTATATTTTTTTTTTTTTTTTTTTAGTTTAGGTCAGCTGATCAGGCCTGATCCAGACCCTGGTTGGAGCAGCAACTTCGGCAGCCTTTATCTATTGATTCGGGACTCCGAATACCAAAAAATTTCCTCTTAAAATGATCACCAGCTCAATTCCAACTTGGTTAAAACACTAAATACCTAATTTGAGATTGATACCGGCCTCCACCAGCAGTCGCAGCAGACAGTCCCTGTGAGTCCCAGGTTTTGTTTTTTTTTTTTTAAAACATCTTAACTTCCTAGGATTAACTCCGAATTGAGCGTTTTCAACTTCTAATCTTATTAGTTTTTCGTGCTCTTGACGATGGACTCCTCAGAATGTCCAACCAGACCTTGAGGACTGCCACATACAGACGGACAGCGGCGACCCAACAACCACAACAAGTATTCACAGCTTCCTCATGAGCTCACACATCATTCAATTGGGAACACCATTCACCAAATTCTCAACGATTCCAGCAAGCACCAACTTACAAGCATCAGCATTCTTGCATCGGCCAGCGAGCAATCATCACCAAGTTTTGGAACCCTAATGTCAAAAAAAAATCCTCCAGCGCTTCCGCACAAGTTTAGAGATCCCACAAATTCAATCAACACAAGAAGGAAACCGCAACGACCGCATGCAGGTAGGAATTAGGGAAGGTAGCTTCACCCAGGAAATACTCCCTGGTCCGAGCGCCGCAGCCTCTTCTCGCCTGGATCCTCCAGCTCGAGTCTTCTCAGCTCGCGGCACCTTCACACCACCGCGCGCACACACGGCTCCACGATCACCAACGCCGACCTTCAACAGCGCCTCCACACCGAAGCTCCCACCGCAGGAGCACTCCAGCGCGCTCTCTCAAAACCACAAAAAAAGAAAACACGGCTCTCTCTCCCGTGCTCAGAGCCAGACCTCGTGATCACAATCACGGACCCTTGCGCGCACAGGTGCGCCCCTCGCCGAGCAGCCTTCCGGAACAGAGCCCAGCTCGTGCAAGCCCCAGCTCCGATCCCCGCGCACACACACAAAAACAGAAGAGTCCAGCTCTTCTCTCGCGCCGGAGCTCACCCTCTAGCTCCCCGAACACGAGACATCCTCGCGCAGGCAGGCGCAGACCCTCCTCGCGCGCAGCCGGTGCGCTCACCACAAAGACGAGAGACTCTCCTCGCACGGGAGCCTCGCACAGGAAAAACGAAGAAGAAAAACAACAGAAGAGTCCAGCTCTTCTCTCGCGCCGGAGCTCCTCCTCCAGCTCCCCGAACACGAGACCTCCTTCACGCGCTCAGAGCGCGCCTCTCCCCACAGAGCTCTTCCAAGAAAGAAAAAAAAAAACAGAGAGGCCAGCTCTCCCTCGCGCCCAGGGCGCACACACCACCAACCACCAAACAAAACAAATCCAACCCAAAGAAAAAACGAGAGCTCCAGCCCTCTCTCCTGCTCGCAGGAGCTCCTCCTCGCTCCAAAAACGGCCCCCCGAAAATCCCGTGACCCCAGCTCTCTCGCCAGCGACTCAGCCTGGCTGGTTCTCCTTTTTTTTCTTTTTTTTTCTTTTTCTTTTGGTCTTTCTCGTTTTTCTTCCCCGACAAGACTGGCTTAGTTTAAATGAGGCAGCCCATGACCTCTCACAGAAGTGCAGGATTGGCCACTTACAGCCGTTTTTGCATGTTTTTAGTTTATTACTAGCATTAACTCGCCGCTTTGCTCCTGACAAGCCTCCCTAAAATTAATTCCATGGTGGCAAGAATTGTCATGTGGCATGTGCATGGGGAAGCACACCCAACCACCTTCTTTTCTTTTCTTCCCCTTTTTTTTTCTTTTCCTTTTGATCTTTTAACGACCATTACCCTAGATCTACTACTATCTACTGATGATTTGCAATTTACTTATAACTTCAAAAACTAACCACATAGCTGGACTCCTAGCACCCTAATTAGTCTACACAAATTTTCCTAGCATTTTTGGAGTTCATTAAGTATTTTTTCCGAGTGGTCAACCCGTCGACTAACTAGTCAACCCCTAGAATTAAATAGTAATTCAACTCGGAAAATTCTAGAAATTTTACCACTACTTCTACCTGCTAGGAGACACTCTCTCAATTTTTTCCATAATTTTTGTCCCATTTCTCAATTTTTAGTCATTTTCCAAGGACCTTTTTTTTTTTTCCCTTTTTTATCTTTCTCTTCATTCCCACTCCACTTCCACTACACTTTCAAGCATATTAGTAGGGAAGAGGAAAAATACGAACCGTAGTGTGACATCATGGCACTAAGTTTATTACTCTAGGAATTTGACTCTAGTAGATGGATTGACTACTACTTTAACCAAAATTGGGTCAATACTATCAAAAACTCGAAAAAAACAAAGAAAAAAGAGTGAGGACCCACTTTGGCCACTCACACATGGCGACCATCTGGGCCGACTCGTGAGAGGAGAGTGGACCTAGACCTCTTGCTCACTACGGCACACGGTAATGAGATAAAATAAAGAGATGTAGAAAGACAATTATGGAATTTGGAAGAAAACTAGGAAGTTAGACAAAAGTGATGGGATTGAAGAAAAGCTAAGAAATTTCAATAGAGAAGGGGGAAAAAATGAGAGAAAAATAGGGAAAATAGAGACGGCATTCGACTAGAAAGAATTGAAAGATTAGCAGAATGGATGCACGTCCCAATTTTTGAGTTAAACCCATTCGCCCTGGACGGACCCAGGTTGAATCTACAGCCAAAAAAGATTTCAAAACCGCCTTCCGCCTTCATCGGAGTGAACTTGGACTACAGAGAGATAGAAGTTCCAATCTCTTTGGAAGGTAAGGAAAGCAAGGAGAGAAAACTATATTTTTGATAAGAATTTGGGAGAAAGGAAAACACTTGTCTCTAGTGTAGTGATGAAACTAGTATGGTTGACCCATGGAGAAGAGATGACCGGCTGCAACTAGTGGTCAAAAGGCACTTAGTTGAATCGGAAGAGTCATGTCCTCCCCGTTGTGAGGCCAATTGTCACGAAGTGAGGTGGGCTGGTGATAGTGAATCCACTCTATCATGTCCGGTATTCCTTGCAACGACTCCCAGCCGTGCGCGTTGGAAATGATTCACCATTCAGGGTTTCGAGTTGGACCGAGTTGTTGGGAAACACCTTGGTAACGAGATAGGGGCCCAACCACAACGCATCAAACTTCCCAGGGAATTCTAGCCTTCTCGCATCTTGAAGCAAAACCAACATCCCTGGCGACAATGTCCGCTTCTTGTGGCGTTTATCAAACGCAATTTTCCGGCGCCTCTGGACAACCTCAATGTGTTGTGCGCTCAGTCTACGATCCTCATCCAATTTCTCCAACCGTTCCAATCGATGGATCAGGGACTGCTTGGTCAATCGAGTGTCTATCGCTATTCGAAGTGATGGCACTTCAAACTCTATGGGGAGTACAGCCCCTACACCATAGACTAATGAAAACGGAGTGGCTTGGGTGGTCACCTTGTACCAGTCATGGGGGATTGGTGGATAGATGGGTAGATCACTTCCCACTTGTATTCCTGATGAAGTGGATTTGAAGTGCAACGGAGAAATGAGGGCTTCTTCATCCAAGATAGGATCTACATTGGACAATTGTGTGCCATCTAAGGTGACACCACAAACATCCTCGTAACGTAGGTCATCTACGAGAATGGCTAAGTCAATGTCCTTGAGAGGATCACCACTAAGTTCTTCCATGAAAAACGTATCCATGGATCGGTCAGACTCAGTGTGCGGGTGCTCAGCCAACCAAGTAGAGAATTCTCCATCATCCTCCCATTCGTATAGACTAGGCCCCAAGCAACTCAATGAGGGAGGAGTGGTGGTTTTTGTTACTTTTGGAAGCGCGAACTTGACCCCCTTGATTGTCTTCCTAGCACCGCGGGGCACGTGGTCTTCATCCTCCGATGATGAGCTAGAAGATCCTAAGGTCTTAGGGAAGCTAGGTTGAATATAAACCTTGGTTAGATTCGACCCCACACCATAGGTGATGTGAGGTTTTTCGCCACTCCAATCTACTTTAGCATTGGCTGCCCTCAACCACGGTCTCCCTAGAAGCAAGGGAAAGGAATTTTTGTTCGAGTGCATTCGAAGCACTTGGAAGGTGATCGTGTAGTCCTTCCCTCCTGTGTTCATCTTACACCCAGAAATTTGGCCTATTGGTGCTTCTGGAATCTGGTTGGCCATGTTGATCACATAAGGTGAGGGCTCTGTGATCTCTAGCCCTAATTGTTCCATGGTGTGAAGAGGCATGATGTTCACACCACTACCACCATCCACCAATACTTTAGGCAACACCTTATCCACTATAGTGGCCTCAATTTCTACCGCACGAACCTCAAATGCTTTTTTAGAAGGTTTCCTAGAAGAGCTCATTCTAGCAGCTAAATTGGCCTTGACCTTTACCCTTTTGGCTAGGGGAATCTTCTTCTTCAATTCCTTTCGTACCAAGGGAGCCAAGTGGATGAGTTGGGCAATGGTAATGTTGGCATTCAACCTATTCAAGTCCTCCCAAAGATCATACGGTCTAAACGTGGGGGTGGATGAAGGGTTTTTAATCCCCATTTCTTGAATGGGAATTGTTGGACCCTCCCAGGTTGGCTCGGGTGTGTGGGAATTCTGGGGTTTTTTACCTCCTTCAGAAGGGGTGGAATCTAACATCAACGGATTTACCGGAGGCACCTTCTGGTTGGCCTCCTTTGTGGACTTCAAGGCTTCATGAACTACATCATTAAGTTCTGATAAGTGTGGTGAATCCTCGAAGCTAGCATCTGATTCCTGAGCTACGAAGGGTTGGTTGGCCTTTTGGGCTCGTGTCAATACCGTATTTACGGGAAGTGAAAGGTGAGCCACTTGATGTGGAATGACAGGTTCATGCGATACAAAATGGGATTGAGAAGAGGTAGAACTCTGAGGAGCTCCTTGAGACCCGAGTTCTGTCAATGTGACGGTGGTAGAGGAAGATGAAGAAGAAGGAGATGCAAATCGGGCATCTTGGTTAGGTGCCTGGTTTTGGCCAAAAGGCACAAAACCGTGTTGGGTTTGTAAGCCTTGGGGAGGTTGGTGGTTTTGACGATGATTATTATAATCATAGTACATGTTGGGAGGATGGAGACTATTGTCATTCGAAGAGTTTCGAGCCCCTCTCTGGTTATCCATGGCTTGTTGGGCAAAATTCCCTCTCATTGGCCTCATAGGAATGACTTTGTCCTTCTCCCTACATCTAATTGTGGGATGATTACCACCGCAATTCCCACACACTACTCCATTTTCCAACCAACAACTCCCAGGTGGATGTCTTCTTCCACAGGATTGGCAGATCTCCCAACGAGGCTGGGACCTCAGACCTTGACCACGGTTAGGTGGTTGATTCCGGTGTGGGGGTTGATAGACGTTTGAATGGTGTGGGAAGGTGGTACAAAACTGCATGGTGTGACCATTCTCGCCGCATGAAGTGCACCACATACCAGAAGAATGCCTACCTGACTCTATCTGAGGAGGTGGGGCATTAGGGTTCTGGTTCCTGAGTAGAAGAGCCATCTGATCTGTCATTGCCCTCAATTGTTGTTGGAGTTGGTCTTGGAACCCTTGCTGAGCGTCGTGGATCTCCTTCTTCATCTCGTGACGCCAAGTGGGTCCATATGTAAGAGCGGGTAGAGGAACGGGGGGCCTGACATTAAGAGGAATAGTATTCACCACAGGTGGAGAATACACTGTTGGGCCAGGTGGAGGTTCAACTGAGTCTGACTTCTCCCGGGCATGGATGGGAATAAAGCTAGGAATGCTCTCATTCTCCTTCCTCCATAGTTTCTCGTGTTCTGTTGCCACCGCTGCCACGGTCCTAGCTGCCTCCTGAGCTTCCTCTAAAGTGGTGGGCCTTGTCTGGAGGATTTCCCGTATCGTTTTCTCTAGATAAAACCCCTGAAGGAAAAAGTGTCTCAAGGTATCATCCGTGAGCAAATCACCCACGAACCGGGTGACAACTTGTTCAAACCTACGGATGTAGGATGAAATATCCTCATCCTTCCCTTGTCTAAAGCTTGCCAAGGCTGTCAAGGCTGCACTCTGGCCTACTTCGGGTCTGTATTGTTCCAAGAATGACCTCATGAGGCCATCCCAATCACGGAAGGTGGATGCCGCATGATTGCGGTACCATTCGTAAGCCGATTCCTTGAGTGTGGTTGGAAACCACACCAAGTAGTAACGGTTGTCGGTTATCAAACACGTAGTCAATAACTCTATAAACCGCTCCACATGCATCGAGGGATCCTCATCCCTAGTTCCCTTGAAACTAGGAAGATTTGGGGGCATAGGGGCAGCTTGAAGCCCTTCAGGAACTACAATAGGCAAACCCCTTGGTTGAACCAAGGGGTTTAGGGGTGGGTTGACAATTGGATCTTCCATGTCACCAGGACTAGGAAGAGGGGAAGAGTGAGGAGAGGAGGAAGACCTAAAGCTTGATTCCTCAACGGTTGTACGGTCTTTTGGGCCTCCCGAGTTGGTTCTTGTACTAGGACCTCCTTCTAATGTCTCAGGATTGGGAAATGAAGTTGGAGTAGTAGAAATTAGGGGAAGGGGAAGCGGTCTATAACATCTTCCAGATCGAGTCACAGGGCTCATCTAACGATTAAGTTGCCGTTCTTAGTTTTCTAGACCTATGTGAAGACATTTCGTAAACACCAATAATTGACTTACAATGATTCCAAGTTTCTCCCAAACTCCCCCATGCTGGGAAGTAAACAAAACAGAAGGTTACATGTGGGGCTAACCTCCGGACGAGGTACACCCACTATGCCCCATACGATACAGACTCTTAGTTGGGCTGACCACCTACTTGGAGGTTTCTCCTCGGTATCAAGGTATCCCCAAATTCTCTCCAAGGGATGGCATCACCAACTTAAGAGAAACGACACCAACATGTACGAAAAATCCTTCATTGGTTCATCACAATTTCTTCATTAAGAAGGGGAGAACGTACCTGGCTGCAATTTCACCATCCCTGTTCGATCCCTAAGCGAATCTAAGTGCCTAGTGTAGGGTTTGGTGTAGTGAGGAAGGTTCGTGTACTCACCTTATGCCGTGATCCTTCCTCACGACCCCTTCAACATGCATATCATTCCATGTATGCAACATTCATCCCATTCAACAACCAAGGCTATTGATAGCACGCAAGTTGCTCTTACCTTGGTGGTAGATCAAGTTCGGGGGGGAAGGGAAGGGCGCCCTTGTCCCATGCCCGGGCACATGCACCTTCCCTCTTTGGCTTAGAAGCTCACTGATTACTTTCAAGCAATCGTGGGAGGGCCTCAACCTTTCACCCCTAAGCCCCCTAACTCAACCAAAGCACAAGAGTTAGAAGGTGGTCCGCCTAACACAATGTGCTTGTGTTAGGAGGTCGGGAATTCCACACACCCTTCTAACTCCCCACCTCCATTACAACTTGGACAAAACACTTCATACAAGGATATATGCACAAAAGTAGTTCAGCAACTTACCTCAAGCAATAGCGCACTCCACTCCCCATATGTGGCAAAAACCACTCCATTCACAGTTTAGGTCAGAAATAGACCATTCAGAACCCTAGAAACCCTAAATTTAGCAATCCAGCAGTAAGACAAACACCTTCCAAGCAATGAACCAAACAAAAGCTCCTCCCGGCAAACGCACCAAATGTAAGCCCAAAAATAAACCCCCTAAGAGAATCCATTTTTAAACCTACGAGGTCCTATTGTTACACCACTTACCATTCCTTATGCTTAACTGTAAACCCTAATTTCTACTGGATTTGGATCTTGGCATATCCATTTATATATTTAGAAATCAATAGTACTATTATCTTAATCCAGTTAAGTGAACTCGATTAACCCTCCTTGGTATTTAAAGGCTTAACTCTGGATAAATTAGATAGGTATGAATAGTTAATTAATTAATTGTTATCTAATTATTATGGCTATTAGTTATTATGATTATTATTACTTATTCTTTATTTATTTATTTATTTTAATTTTTTGTTGTTTTATTATTATTATTATATTTTTTTTTTTTTTTTTTTAGTTTAGGTCAGCTGATCAGGCCTGATCCAGACCCTGGTTGGAGCAGCAACTTCGGCAGCCTTTATCTATTGATTCGGGACTCCGAATACCAAAAAATTTCCTCTTAAAATGATCACCAGCTCAATTCCAACTTGGTTAAAACACTAAATACCTAATTTGAGATTGATACCGGCCTCCACCAGCAGTCGCAGCAGACAGTCCCTGTGAGTCCCAGGTTTTGTTTTTTTTTTTTTAAAACATCTTAACTTCCTAGGATTAACTCCGAATTGAGCGTTTTCAACTTCTAATCTTGTTAGTTTTTCGTGCTCTTGACGATGGACTCCTCAGAATGTCCAACCAGACCTTGAGGACTGCCACATACAGACGGACAGCGGCGACCCAACAACCACAACAAGTATTCACAGCTTCCTCATGAGCTCACACATCATTCAATTGGGAACACCATTCACCAAATTCTCAACGATTCCAGCAAGCACCAACTTACAAGCATCAGCATTCTTGCATCGGCCAGCGAGCAATCATCACCAAGTTTTGGAACCCTAATGTCAAAAAAAAATCCTCCAGCGCTTCCGCACAAGTTTAGAGATCCCACAAATTCAATCAACACAAGAAGGAAACCGCAACGACCGCATGCAGGTAGGAATTAGGGAAGGTAGCTTCACCCAGGAAATACTCCCTGGTCCGAGCGCCGCAGCCTCTTCTCGCCTGGATCCTCCAGCTCGAGTCTTCTCAGCTCGCGGCACCTTCACACCACCGCGCGCACACACGGCTCCACGATCACCAACGCCGACCTTCAACAGCGCCTCCACACCGAAGCTCCCACCGCAGGAGCACTCCAGCGCGCTCTCTCAAAACCACAAAAAAAGAAAACACGGCTCTCTCTCCCGTGCTCAGAGCCAGACCTCGTGATCACAATCACGGACCCTTGCGCGCACAGGTGCGCCCCTCGCCGAGCAGCCTTCCGGAACAGAGCCCAGCTCGTGCAAGCCCCAGCTCCGATCCCCGCGCACACACACAAAAACAGAAGAGTCCAGCTCTTCTCTCGCGCCGGAGCTCACCCTCTAGCTCCCCGAACACGAGACATCCTCGCGCAGGCAGGCGCAGACCCTCCTCGCGCGCAGCCGGTGCGCTCACCACAAAGACGAGAGACTCTCCTCGCACGGGAGCCTCGCACAGGAAAAACGAAGAAGAAAAACAACAGAAGAGTCCAGCTCTTCTCTCGCGCCGGAGCTCCTCCTCCAGCTCCCCGAACACGAGACCTCCTTCACGCGCTCAGAGCGCGCCTCTCCCCACAGAGCTCTTCCAAGAAAGAAAAAAAAAAACAGAGAGGCCAGCTCTCCCTCGCGCCCAGGGCGCACACACCACCAACCACCAAACAAAACAAATCCAACCCAAAGAAAAAACGAGAGCTCCAGCCCTCTCTCCTGCTCGCAGGAGCTCCTCCTCGCTCCAAAAACGGCCCCCCGAAAATCCCGTGACCCCAGCTCTCTCGCCAGCGACTCAGCCTGGCTGGTTCTCCTTTTTTTTCTTTTTTTTTCTTTTTCTTTTGGTCTTTCTCGTTTTTCTTCCCCGACAAGACTGGCTTAGTTTAAATGAGGCAGCCCATGACCTCTCACAGAAGTGCAGGATTGGCCACTTACAGCCGTTTTTGCATGTTTTTAGTTTATTACTAGCATTAACTCGCCGCTTTGCTCCTGACAAGCCTCCCTAAAATTAATTCCATGGTGGCAAGAATTGTCATGTGGCATGTGCATGGGGAAGCACACCCAACCACCTTCTTTTCTTTTCTTCCCCTTTTTTTTTCTTTTCCTTTTGATCTTTTAACGACCATTACCCTAGATCTACTACTATCTACTGATGATTTGCAATTTACTTATAACTTCAAAAACTAACCACATAGCTGGACTCCTAGCACCCTAATTAGTCTACACAAATTTTCCTAGCATTTTTGGAGTTCATTAAGTATTTTTTCCGAGTGGTCAACCCGTCGACTAACTAGTCAACCCCTAGAATTAAATAGTAATTCAACTCGGAAAATTCTAGAAATTTTACCACTACTTCTACCTGCTAGGAGACACTCTCTCAATTTTTTCCATAATTTTTGTCCCATTTCTCAATTTTTAGTCATTTTCCAAGGACCTTTTTTTTTTTTTCCCTTTTTTATCTTTCTCTTCATTCCCACTCCACTTCCACTACACTTTCAAGCATATTAGTAGGGAAGAGGAAAAATACGAACCGTAGTGTGACATCATGGCACTAAGTTTATTACTCTAAGAATTTGACTCTAGTAGATGGATTGACTACTACTTTAACCAAAATTGGGTCAATACTATCAAAAACTCGAAAAAAACAAAGAAAAAAGAGTGAGGGCCCACTTTGGCCACTCACAGCTCCCCTTAAAGACACCGCCACCCGTCCAACTATGGAGCGAACTTGGAAGCAATCGTGATGGACGTTTGAGGCTCTTTCACTATCTCCCTCGTTCTCTCTCTTCGCCTCGTAGCTGCTAAGTATCCAAGGATCACAAAGTTAGTTTCAGAAAGTATATACAAGAGGACATGCTATTAGTCTTTGACTTCAGCGAAGTGACTCCCCGGCGGCGGCGCCACTTTGTGTCGTAGTACGCGTTGGCAAGTATTCAAATCTTAACACAAAGATATCCTTAAGATAATCGTTCCTACAGAGAGTCACCGAGAACTACAACGACTAACAACAAGCCACGATCTGTACAATGTCAAATATACAATAGATACATCAAAGAAAAGAGAGAAAGGTTTAGATCACAAGGGGGAAGCGTTGATTACACCAACCGCCCCACCCAAGTGCTTTCCATGGCCCGGATCCTACATGGCCCGGATTGTACATGGCCCGGATCCTATACGGCTTGGATCCTACACGTCCCGGATTCCACATGGACTTTACAACTATGTATATTATAGACATCTGGGATACCTGCGTATCCGAAGGGTGTTTTATCACCATGAACGACAATCCACGGACTCAAACAAGTTTTAGTAAAGGTCAAATCTTCCTCACAGTTTCTCCAATCACTCCTACTCACTAACTTGGGATGGTTGTGGTGTCACTGGGTTCCCCTCGTAAGAGGGGACAAGGCTTGGGCCTTAAGGACTAACACTACTCTTGTGGCAAGTACGCGGTTTATCTACCATTCGAGCTGTGAGACCTTTCTTTACCTCAAAATCAGCTAAAGGAATAGTACGTAGTGGGATCGCCTAGCTATTAGCCCCGGGAATACCCAATTCCTACTCCTTTTCTTCAGGAAACAAAGTCCTCCTCCTATTACTGCGATGGTCATAGCACACAGGGGTTAGTTGGATCTCCTTTCTTCTCTCAAAATAATCCGAGTGTGAGCCAAATAAACCACCCCCTAACGGGTGGCTTATCTTGAACACAAGACCCTAAATGTGGGATACAACCCCTTGTGCAACCATCCTTCAACCATTCATACAAGCATGGTGACCCAAAGCGTGGTCACTTAAGGAGGTTCGTAGACGATTAGTGCTGTGATGGCTGATTTCAGCCTTAAATTGAACCCAACCTTTAATCAAGCATAAGTTTCCCCTTATAGCTCCGTTTTTGACATTTTAAAGCTTGGATAGGTTCAGTTTAACCTTGTGAACTTGATTAGAACCTCAGCAACCAATTCCAGATCTACGTGCGACCCTGACAGCAGCGGCCAGCAAACAAATTTTTTCTCCCTTCACCCCGAGTTTAATTCTTCATTATCTTCCTGGTTATGACTCCGTTTTCTATGTTTGTTTTTGGTATTCTTATTATTTTTTCTTGTTTAACACGATGGCAGCCTTCAATTAACCGTTTGACTCAATCCTGGACTCACAGCCAACGACCAGCAGTACACACTTAACGTATATGTTTACTCAAAATGGTGCCCACACATTCACGTGCATACCACATGCATTCACCCAATTAGCCCTACTTAGACGCTACACCATGCATGAGCATCCACCTGCATTCACTTACTATTGTAGATTAAACCGATTGTTTGGCTAAATTGATAGCAAACCCTAATCCTAGTGAAAATTTGCCAACGCTTCCGCGTGATTTTTGTACTAGAAAAAATTAGGGTTCCCTTCATGCACAAGGAATTGATTACTAGTCCGAGGGAGGGGAGAGGCTCCCTGATTCAGTTCGATTCATCCTCCGTCCTTGGTCTTCGAGCTTGTATTTCAGCTCTAGCTCGTGCTCTTGTGCTCAGCTCCGCCTTCTTGTGATCTTCTTCGTCTTGTGCTTCAGCTCGTGTTCGCCCTCTTGTGCTTCAGCTCGTGTTCGCCCTCTTATGCTTCAGCTCGTACTCGCCCTCTTGTGCTTCAGTTCGTGTTCGCCCACTTGTGCTTCAGCTCGTGCTCGTCCTCTTGTACTTCAGCTCCAGCTCGTGCTCCTGTGATCCTGCTCATGATCTTGTGCTCAGCTTCGTGTTCTTGTGATCTTTGCCCTCGGGGTCCAGCTCGTGCTCTTGTGATCCTGCTCGTGATCTTGTGCTCAGCTTCGTGTTCTTGTGATCTTCGTCCTCTTGTGCTTCAGCTCGTGCTCGCCCTCTTGTGCTTCAGCTCCAGCTCGTGCTCCTGTAATCCTTGTAGCCCAAAAATTCCACTCTCCAAAAACACCCGAGAATCACTCTTGATCCAAGTTCTTCGTCCCGGGATGGTCTAGCATCAACCGTTAAGTAGTTTGTCTTTAATTGTAGGTCAAAAGTTATCTTTTAGTGGATTACTTAAGTTTATGCATTGTTTTTAGGGAATTAAGCCTTAAAATGCCTCACATGTGACTGGCCAAAATGGGCCCTCACTCTATTTCTTCATTTTTCCGAGTTTTTTTTATAGTATTAACCAAATTTTAGTTAAATTAGTGGTCAACCCATCTATTAGAGTCAAATTCCTAATTAATAGGCCTAGAGCCATGATGTGACACTAAAATTCCTATTCTTCCTCCTTCCTACTAATGTGCTTAAAAGTGTAGTGGAAGTGGAATGGAAACGAAGAAAAAAAATAAAAGACGAAAAGAAAAGTCCTTGGAAAATGACCAAAATTTGAGAAATGGGTCAAAAAATATGGAAAAAATGGGAAGAGTGTCTCCTAGCAGGTAGAAGTAGTGGTAAAATTTCTAGAATTTTCCAAGTTGAATTGCAATTTTATTCTAGGGTTTGACTAGGTGATTGACGGGTTGATCGTTCGGGAAAAATACTTAGGAAACTTCAAAAATGCTAAGGAATTGTCAGTAGACTAAATAGGGTGCTGGGAGACCAGCTGTGTGGTTAGTTTTTTAATTTATAAGTAAATTGCAAATCATCAGTAGATAGTATTAGATCTAGTGTAATAGTCTTTAAAAGATCAAAAGAAAAAAAAAACAAAAAGGAAAAAAAAAAAAAAAAAAAAAAGTGGTTGGAGGTACTTCTCCATGCACATGCCACATGACAAATCTAGCCACTATGAATTTAATTTAGGGCGGCTTGCCAGGAGCAAAGCGGCGAGTTAATGCTCGTGATAAACTAAAAACATGCAAAAACGGTTGTAAGCAGCCAATCTTGCACTTCTGCGAGAGGTCATGGGCGTCTTCATTAAAAGAAGCCAGTCTTGTTGGGGAAGGAAAAGGAAAAGACAGAGAAAAAAGAAAAAAAGGGGAGGACCCCGGCCAGGCCGACCCTCGGGAGTGCGAGTTGGCGGACTCTGTTTTGGTGGGGAGAGAGCCGTTTTTTGGCGAGGGCACGCCTGGGTGCGCGAGCGAGGCTGGTGCGAGCTGGAGAATCCGGTGTTGGTAGCTCGGCGAGGTCTGTCTGTTTCGGGGGAGAACTGCTTTTGCGAAGGCGCACCTAAGTGCGCGAGGAGAGGCTCGCGCGAGCTAGAGAATCCGACGCTGGGTGTGCGGCGTTGGGTGTGCGCTTGTGTGCATGGAGCAAAGGCGCACCTGAGGGCTAGAAGGGTGCGAGCTGACGATCGGAGGAGGCTCCGGTGGAGTAGTGCCGGTGGCTACCGGCGAGGGCACGCGTGGGTGCGCAGGCGAGTTGAGTGAGAATCTGTGCCTGTGAGGGTGAATTAATGTGCGCGCGAGAGAGAGCGACGTCTGCATTCTTGGTGGGAACTCTATGCGCGATTGCGGAGTGTGAAGTGGGTGTGTGAAGCAAAGAGCAGGAGCGGCGCGGAATTGAGTTCGGTGCGAGTGGATCGAACTGTGGACGAGGGCGTGTTCGAGCAGGAAGACGTCGATGTATGGGATCGTCGTTGCTGGAGGTGGTGTCAAGGTCGTCGTCGTGTCGTTTTTATTTTTTTTGTTATTTTTTTTCACTGCTCTCACGTGATTTTTCTGTGTGTTGGGTGAGAGCCTGGGTGTGAATTGCTAGAGGTCGTCACCCGGCTTGTCGCGGAGGTGTGCGCGGCGTGAGGGGAGTGCAAGCGCCGTATGTGTGAGGATCCGGAGCAGGGAGCACCAAGGGCAGAACGAAGCTGTGACGAAGCGAACGGCCACGTCGTGTCTGTAGACGCGTACTGAGTGAGAGAGCGGAGTCCAAAACGAGGTCTGGGGAAGAGCTGTGGTCGAGCTCGTAGAGCATCACGTGGTGCGAGCGTCTGGCCTGTAGGAGCGAGTGCGAGAGCTGAACTCTACCGCAAGGAAGGGAGTTCTGGAGGGCAGCAGTAGTGAAGGCTTCGGTGAAGCAAAGGTTCACGGCGCGTGCGCTGCGCAACTACTTGAATCAGGGAGTGATCCTTCCTCGGTAACCCTGATTTCTCCCTCGTGTCTTGGTATAATGGTCAAGGCGGTTAAATTGGGCCGCGTGTATACATGCGATGTTAGGTGTTTAAATTTCGGTGGTCGAATCTCATGCAGAAGCGCTGGTAATTTTTTGCCAGAATTAGGTATTTGACCACATAGTTTCCACCATAACTGAACCAGTTCACAGCCCATTGATTCTATTTTGTATGCATAAGTTCGTCTTTGGGATCATAATGATGTGTTGAGATCGTTGGTGCATGATAATTGCTTGTGATGGTGGTTTCTATGTCCTCGGCTTGCTGATTTTTGTTCTAAGTGGTTTATTCAAGTTGGAATTGAGCTACGGGTCAGTTTAATAGGAAATTTTATTGGATTCGGAGTCCCGAATCAAAAGATAAGGGCTGTTGAAGTGGCTGCTACAAAACAGGATCTGGATCAGGCCTGATCGGCCGACCTAAACTCAAAAAATAATAATAATAATGATAATAATAATAATAAATAAAAATAATAACAAAAAATAATAACAATAATAATCAGATAACAAATAATTAAATAATTACTTAAATCTATTTAATTTATCCAGAGTTAAAGTATTTAATTTCAAGGGTTAATCGAGTGCACTTAATTGGGTAAAAATAATAGCACTATTAAATTGTATATATATATTTATATATATATATATATGCCAAGATCCAAATCCAGTAAAATTAGAAGTTACAGTTAAGCATATGGGATGGTTTAAGCGGTATAACATTAGGACCTTGTAGGTTTAAAAATTGATTCTCTTAGGGGGTGAATTTTTGGGCTTAAATCACACTTAGCATTTCACTCTTAAGGTATTAATCCCAAGGATTTATATGCTTAGGTAGAGCCTGGCTTCTCTAAAGAGCCTTGCCCTTGAATTAACTATGAATGTGCTTGTTGGTTAGTTTCTTAGTATTTGCCATCTTCGGCTCATGGATCCTATCCACTGCACTCATTGTTTGCTCCTTAATTAATTCCATTTAAATTTACAAAATTACCTCATATAATTTGCTTTACTTTTCACATGCGTCCAATCCGCTCAAGCATTCATCACAAGTATTAAGTTCAAACAACATACAAGTTAGATTAAGTTCCTAAATAATCCTACTCTAAGTCCCGGCTTAAGTCTAACTATCTATTAGTCCTTAACACTTGAATGCCAAAAGAATATCTTCACTCTTATACTTGTATGACTTAAGTTTTCTAACTCAAACTTAAGTTCTACCATCCAAACTTAAGTTTTCCCTCATTGTAGACTTAAAACCTAACACTTAGACTTAAGTCTTATCGTTTATACTTAAGTTCTTACTCAATCTAAAGTTAAGTTTTATCACTTAAACTTAAGTTCTATTCCACTTTAGACTTAAGTTTACTTATTTACACATGCACAAGACTCCCATCTTATGACTTAATACTTAAGTTTCCACATTCAAACTTAAGTCTAACATTAATTACTTATGCATTTCTCACATTAATGCATTAAGTTTCTTACTTCAAATTAATTTCTAAATGCCTTACATACACTTAGATTTATTACATTAATATTCACAATGTCACTTTGACATAGTTAGGATCTTCCCTAACTTTATCTCTTGAAGTTTCAATATTTAAGTATTCATATTTCACTCATATGTAATACATTATATTTAATTCATTGACACACACACAATTTTATGTCACATAGTTTCCTAATTTGTACAATGAAGATCTAAATAAAATAATTAATGCATTTATGCATAGGAATTTATTCACAATTAATACCTCATGCATATAATTGCATTTACAAACACAATGTCAAATTTATTTTATGAAGCACTAATATTATTACAATTTATACATATTATTTAAGTCACACACAAGACTTTACATATGCAAATTCAATAATAATTATGTATTAATAATTTCACACACAACATAATACTCTTACAACATAAGAGATTTCTTCAATTGCTAGCTTTTTTCACCTAAGCTAGGGCTCATTCCAATCTTCCTCCAAGGAATGTTTATGGAAATGGCCAAGAATGCTAAAAATTCAAGCTATTCATTCTACCCAAAGCCAAGAGGCACACCTCTTGGGAAAACGGTTCTTCCAACAACAAACCGTTAAAACTAACTTCACTTGAGCCTCACACCCATTCATATCTTACTTATGAAAAGGCACACCCTTTCCAAAGGGTGTGAGTTCACTCTTTCTCCCACTATCTTATATCTCTTAGATATGAAGAGACACTTTTGGATTAATTAACTATTTAAAGTAAACTTAATCATTAATTATTTAATTTTCCATATATCTACAACCCTTTTTACACTTAATTTTCTGAAAAAACCATTTTTAAGATTAAGGCTTTACATAGCCCCCTTCTTAGCTCGGAGACGTCCTCGTCGACTTCAACGACCTTTGTCCTTGAACTTAATCTTTTGCTCTCCATTACGTTCTTAAATATCCTTAAATCTCCATATAGCTTTCTTTTTCTTCTTAAGGATTGTTGAATGGCTTTATTTATTTTTCCATACTTCCATCTTTAATAAATATGTATGGCTTTAAGTCGTATACGTACTTAATTCTTTAAGTTTTTTCTGAACTTAACTTTTTTGCTTTAGTCTTCCACTTAGACATTAATATTTTTCTTTTTAGCTTAAATTTTTCCATTCTCTTTTAGATCTTCTCTTTTTTACTTTTATTGTTCTTCAAATACTTCTCTTTAATTTTAATTTTTCTTTTAATTCTTTCATTTAGGCTTCACTTGCCATCCTTGTTTTTTTTTTTTTAAACTTCATTCCTTCTTCTTCACTTTCTATTCTTCTTCATCGTTTCATTTTCTTTTTTCATCATTTTTTTTTTCTTTGGAAAATTAGCACTCATTAGTACTCACATCAGTAAATTAGTATGTTAGTAGATTGTGTCTTCCCTACTAATTACTAATTCTATATTGCTAATTTCCTTTCTTTCTTTTCTCTCTTCTATTTTACCTTCAATTTCAGTTGAAGTATCATATAACATACAATTCAAATAGTGTGTATATCACCTCACTTCTAATTGTGCTAACTATCTTTTTCTATTCTAGCCTATTCTCTCTTAACATAAGATTCTCTCATTATGTTATTATATTCTCTCTCATTTTTCCTTTCAACTACTTTCTCTCAATCTTATCATGTTCTCACTTATTTTATCCTTTCTTCTATGTTCCCATTTCTTCCAACTTTTATTTTGTCAACATATTTTTAGATTGAGAAGTTTAGGTACTATTCTACTTACCTAGACTTGCTAAATTTTTAAGTTTTTTGAGATTTACTTTGAACTTTATCAAATCCTGATTAAATCCACTCACGCTTCTTTAAACTTTTTTAGAGTTAAGAAATTCTAAACTAGAATGTTTCTCATCCATTTTGTGTCATCTCTCACTACTAGACCAAACTTAATTTTTTCTTAGGTATTAAGTCTCTCTTGAGATACTATAGGTATATTCTTTTCTAATTGTTCTTTAGTTATAAGATTCTCTTAATGCATTACCTAGACTCAAGGTTCTATTCCAATTGTTCTTTCTTAAAATACTAACTTCGTATTTTACTTCTTCTTTTTCTAATTTTCTCTTTTATCTTGAGACATCTTAAGGAGCTATCCTAGTTGTTCTTTTTATTCTAACTTGGAATACCTTAAGGTTCACTTTTCAACTTACATATCCTTTTTCATTCAATTTTTTATTTATTTTTTATTTTCATAAATTTTATTTTTACTGCTTCATAAACTATGCCGATCCTCCTTCAGCTTAAAATTGATAGCTACTTTCTTTTGTTCGAAACGCTTACTATATTTAATACGATGCATGTAGCCCTCGGGCTCTGTCAGCAGTTCATAGTTGATCTGTGGTGACACCTGCTGCACGTTGTTACTATGCGCGAATAGATCAGGCATGATCCACTCCTACGATAACTCAGCTCGGAACTCGCGCATGGTGATGTTGTGAATATTCTGGTTCATATCTTCATGTGTAATCAACACCGTGTGTTAGCGAGCACGTATCATCTCTGTCAATGAGTCCGTCTTTTGTACGTCCCCGTCCATCTTCACATAGACTGTTTAATATCTTCTATGCTCAGTTCATCGCTGTCCATCACGAGCTTTATCTCCTTGATATGCAGCCCAACTTCTTAATCAAAAACATCACCAGCTCGTGGCATTCCAACAGCTCGTAATTAGTTGTTGCATGTGATTCTCTCCACAGTGACGGGTAGCCGAGCCCGTGCATGCTAGCGCATTGTCCCATATCGTTTGGTGCGCCCTTGGCGCGCCAATATATAATGGCTTGTTGGCACACACTCCTTCAGTTCGGCCTTGGTGGCCTGGTGATCGTTGGATGCGAGTAGACGCTGCCGTGGCAACCTGCGGGTGCTAGTGCCGTGTCTCTACTCAACCACACGACACTCGCCCCACCACGCCACTTAGTGTAGTACAGGTGAAGGTGCAGGTGTAGATATAGGTTTGCAGTTGGAGCAAAATTTTATTTTTAAAATTTTATTTTTTTCATTCCTGCACTTATAGCATTCTTCAAACTTTTAACAAGTTCTCACAGTTGGAACACCTAGTTTTGTTCTTTTAATCTTTAAACTCTTTCTTCACAGCCTGTGTGTTCTGAATGTAGCATATTATATCTGAATGGGATCTCTCAAAATTTGTAAGCTTTGCTCGAGGTTTTTCTTCAGATTTCTTCTATCTTAAGAAGTTTAGTCCACTTTGAGGTTCCTTAATCATACTTAAACTTTCCGTGCTTTTGCATCAATTCTTCATGTGTTTGTGCATGAGAAGCATGCGGCAGTCTAACAATTCTAAGTCACTATATCTTAGCTGGTGTTGGCAAAGCTGTCTATATTTCTTTGTTAATTTTTGATTCACACTCATGTAAACTTGATAAACCATTCTTGACGTCGAAAGTGAAAGTCACAACAGCCAAAAATCATAGTCTTCATCAATAGTTCAGGATAATCTTAGGTCTCAAAATCGCAACTCTACTTAGCTAGCCAATCCTGACTTACAAATAAAACTTGTTCACGAGCATAATCAATTTCTTTTCTCCACTACAAACAAGTCTAACCATCGTTCCTTCGCTTGTCATGTCGCAGACGTTTGTCCTTAACTTCATCTTCAGTCTCCAGTTCACTCAGAAGACTCTGTCTCTCTGCTTCTTCCAAGTTGCGACATACATCTTCATCTCGTAACAGGTTAGTCTTACGAGTCCGTTGAAAATTCAACCATAATGAGATATCCTTGTACCTCTTTGGCTCGAACTCCAATGCAAACGCCGAACTGGAAGGTGACAGGAATTGAATGATGATCATGCACTCAAACATCCGAATCCACCGCGCTGGATGCTGTTGGAATTTAATCCACATCGAAAACTCCACCTTCTTCTCATTGTAACGATTAACATTCACCACGATCCTGTAGAATGAGCACATATACGACAGCATATTGCAAAACGTTGCAGCTCTAAAACAAACCGGATCTGTATGGTGACGGTGAGCTTCAAAAATGGTTCGGTAAGAATTCACACACTCCTCTGGTGTGTCAAATGCTCCCGGAATAATAGGCTAGTTGTATGGCACTGTGTCCAGCTTTGCCCATACCGCCCACTTATAACGCCGTTGCCCCTGAAGCGGACATAGATGTGCGTCGAGAACTACCGCCGCTGGGACAATCACCGGCCAACTTTGAGTAAGCAAGGAATACACTACGTCCCATGGTCGCCATTGCTTGGGCGACACACCAAAATCTTCAAGCAGCCACTCCATCGCAGTCCACGTAGCAAAGGGCATCTCCGAAGCTTCATCAAACATAAGGTCATAATTGCCCAAATATCGCTGCTTGAGGAAGGATCCCGTCACTAGTAGGGATATCTTCACACCTGGTGGCACCTTGAAGTCGAATGGAGGTGGAGCAAAAAGCACCTGCTGATAAGTATTTTCTATACTATGGACAACCACTTGTTGCCCATCCACTATCTTCTTGAGACGTTGACACACTTTGGTGTACTCATGGACGTATTGTCCCGTAGAGAGTTCTCCTCTCTGAGCAACTGCCTCTCGAGCTTGTACATGAGTCAAGATATTTAGGAGCGCATTCTCATCACGTATCTCGTGATAGAGAGTTTCAATCAACTGTCTCCACTCTGGAGGATTCGCTGGAGCCACCCTGTTCTCAGGGATCTTCACCATTCTAAAAACTTCATCAGGCTTATCCAGCGCCCTCTTGAAGGCAAAAGTGTCATGTAATAAAGCAAAACTCTGGCACCCATGTCTCCTATCGGGTGTGTAAACTTACTTACACTTGTAAGTGCAAAGCACCTCGTGCTAGCATTTCACAGATCAAGTTTCTCATATTGGGATAATGTTTTGCACTATCCCATATGACATCAAACTCCGCATCTTGGAGTGTTGCTCCTGGAGCTATCTGGGTCACGCAAAGGAAGGTCTCTCGCTGTAAATCATAATTACGAAAAAGGGAGAAAGGAGGAGGGGATTGCAACTCATGCTCCCACACTCCTGCATTCGCTTCTTCGCCCCACACTCAGTCACGACTCTCGACAGAAGTTGATCCCGCTCTTCAGCCAGAGTCTCCACCTCCTTCTGTAACTTGGAGTGGACACTTCACTCTTGAGGAGGACTATTCACTCCTTTGACTTGCTTCTTCAAGTCTCCTACCGCTCGCGCATGTTGCCCCTTCAAATCAGCAACGTCCTTGGTATGTTGTTTTTGCAAGTCCGCAACTTCTCTTGCATGGAGTTGCCTGAGCTCCACTAGTTCTTTAGCCAACTGCTCTCCATGGCTTCGCTCATGCTCGTGTAGATCTTTGGCTGTACGTACTCCTGCAACTGCTGCATCACATTCGGTCATGAGGTCTTGGACCTCCTTCTCACGTCCTTGGGCTTGTCTCGTTTGTTCCTGTAGGTCGGCACATTCCTTTCTCCAGTGTGTCACGTGAGTGACTTGCTGTGCCACCTCTTTCTTCAATTCATCCCGCTCATTCGCTAACTGCTCATTCAGCTGCTCCTAAGCTTTCCTTTGCGCCTGTTCTTCAGCATGCTTGTGTTTCCAGTCATCGGCTTCTTGTTGTACCTTCCGCACATCTGTTGCAGCTCGTGACTTCTCCTTGTGAAGCGCAAACTCCAATTCTTCTGTGGCGCAGAAGATGGCCTCGTTAGTCCTTTGATACTCCTTTATCAAATCATCATTTTCTACGACCAACAACTCTAATTGTTTCTTGCCCACTGGCAAGATAGCATCATTCTTGGTCGACTTTCCTCCGGATGAGTTAACGACTCTCTCGTCCACTTTGGCCTTACCCTTCGAGGCCTTTGAAGTCGTCACTTCCTCAGCTGCCTTCAAACTGGTGGCTGGGTCTACGGTTTTCGTAGAAACAACTTCTTCCGCCTTAGAAGTCGTATCCTCTCCATCTTCCAAGTCAATGACCACCTACACTTTCTCCTTATCGACCTGTCTACTCTTGGTTCCTTCCGTCTCCTCCAAGGCAGCAGCCAGATTTCGAGGTGTAGGTCCAATATTGGTAGGTGCTTCCCGTCGCGCCTTCTTCTTGGTGGTCTTCTGTACGTCCGAGGTGGGTGTCTGGTGCTCTTCGCTCTCCGGCTGAGGTTCGGGCGTCTCTCCCATTTGGATAGTGGGAGCCTCCGGAGTAAGCCTGTTATGCACGTCCAGCGCCCTTGTCTCTCCTTCATCCTCTGATTCCTCTTGTGTTTTCTCACCTCGCCTCAATCGCTTCTTGATAGCTGGTGCTGTCTTTTTCTTCTCCTCCATCCGCTTAGATGAAGCTTGCTTCCGTAATTCACGACAAAACTCAGAAAGGTAGGTGGTGCAGAAGTAGGACTTCGTGTGGCAGGTGGTCTAGCTCGCCATCTCCAGGATCTTGATGTGCATGTGAGCCGCAAAAACGGCTCACGGTGATGAATGGACCTCACGTCGGGTCCATTAAGGCTAATGAGTGGTGAAAATGGGATATCCCATGGACTAGCTCGTGGTTTTTTGATTAAAATGGCCAAGTGGCCTTTCCCCTCACTAAAAGAGGAGCCATTTATGGGCAATCGCGGAATTTATGTAGTTAGCCAAAAAGGAAGAAAAAAAAGGGAATAAACCAGAAAAGAAAAACAAAGAGAGAAGGGAAAAAAGACAAAAGAAAATTAGAAAAGAATTAAAATGAGTAGTGGTGGAGAAGAATTTACCTCCTATCGAGTTGTAGACCGTATTCGGTCACGATGAAGAAATCACGAAACCAAAAAAATGGGAGAAGAAGAAGGAGGATGGTGAGGAGAAAAAAAAAAGAATGGGGCGTTAAAAGCCCTTAAAAAAATAGTCAAAAGGGTCCAAAAAGAAGTGGAAAAAAACCCTCACCAATCACTAAGAAAATTAGGAATTCCCCCAAGCAAGGGAAATTCAAGCTAGGTAGAGTTAGATTTTTTTGCATCCTTGAATTTAGCTTAATAGCTCACTTATTGAGATCATGCACACACATGTGGCATGGAGTCAAAGTTTAGATTTAGATATTCCTTGGTTAGTGGGACACCCACTTGTGTTAAATGCAAGGGTGGCTAGTGATTTATTAGCTTTTTAGTTACTAGTTGTTTAGTGTGACCATTAATGTGCCCACCCAAAATGGCGGCTGTGAACGACGAAGGGAACGACCTTGGGAACAAAGAAGGGAGCAAGGGCCTTGGGGTCACCCCCTTGGAGGGCGCTCATTCGAAGTGTGGGAGGTAGGAGTTAGAGAGGTGTGTGGTAGGAGCGAGAAAACCGAGAGAGGTGTGTGGAAGTGAGAGAGAGGTAGGGTTCCAGATTTCCCCCTCCTGTGGGCTGGAATGTGATTCAATCGTTACGAAAATTGGAGAGTAGATAGATTAGAACGTTGGCTTTTTAACAAGCTCAAGAACGTGCGGATCGAAGCTGTGACAACGAAGATACGGGCGGCGGAGCGAGGACGACCAGCTGGAGGATCGGTGGCGGATCTCATACGGCCTCAGGTTTTCCCTCGTCAGTAGCGGAGTTCTTGTCCAATCAAGCTAAGATTTAAGGAATAAATAGATTACAGCGTTGGATTTCCAACAAGATCAAGAACGTATGGATCAGAGCTGTGATGACGAAGATACGAGCTGCGGAGCAAAGACAACGAGCAGGAGGAGCGGCGGCGGATCTCACTTGGCCTCCTCAGATTTTTCCTTGTCAGTCGCATAGTTCTTGTCCAATCAAGCTTAGATTTTAGGACTAGATAGATTAGAGCGTTGGCTTTCCAACAAGCTCAAGAACGTACAGATTGAAATTGTGACGACGAAGATACGGGCGGCAGAGCGAGGACGACCAGCTGGAGGATCGGTGGCGGATCTCATACGGCCTCAGGTTTTCCCTCGTCAGTAGCGGAGTTCTTGTCCAATCAAGCTAAGATTTTAGGACTAGATAGATTAGAGTGTTGGCTTTCCAACAAGATCAAGAACGTACGGATCGGAGCTGTGACAACGAAGATACAAGCTGCGGAGCGAGGACGACCAGCTGGAGGAGCGGCGGCGGATCTCACTTGGCCGCCTCCGATTTCCCCTTGTCAGTCGCAGAGTTCTTGTCCGATCGAGTTAAGATTCTAGGACTAGATAGATTAGAGCGTTGGCTTTCCAACAAGATCAAGAACGTACGGATCGGAGTTGTGACGACGAAGATACGGGCTGTGGAGTGAAGAGCACCAAGAAGAGGAGGACGACCACTACACAAGAACGACCACGAACACGGCAGAGGGTGAATTGAGCTAGATCACGGAGCCTTCTTCCTCTCCCAATTGATTCATTATCTTCTTGATTGCATGTGGAGAAGGAACCCTAAATTTTCTAGTTACAAAAAATCACGCGGAAGCGCTGCCAAATTTTCACTAGGATTAGGGTTTGCTATCAACTCAACCAAACAATCGGTTTAATCTACAATAGTAAGTGAAGGCAGCTGGAGGCTCATGCATGGTATAGTGTTTGAGTAGGGCCACTTGTGTGAATGCATGTGGTATACACGTGAATTGTGGTGCACGATTTTGAATAAACATGTATGTTAAGTGTGCACTGCTGGTCGTTGGCTGTGAGTCCCGGATTGAGTCAACCGGTTAATTGAAGGTTGCCATCGTGTTAAGCAAGAAAAACTAATAAGAATACAAAAAACAAACGTAAAAAACGGAGTCATAATCACAAAGATAATGAAGAATTAAACTTTTAACATAAAAAGAGGAGCCTGTCTGCTGGTTGCTGCTGTCAGGGTCGCACTTGGGCCTGGAATTGGTGGTTAAGGTGCTAATCAAGTTCACAAGGCGAAATTGAACCTAATGGAGCTTTAAAACATTGGAAACGGAGCTTTGAGGCGGAATTTACGCTTGTCTAAAGGTTGGATTCAACCTAAGGCTGAATTCAGCCATCACATCACTAATTATTAATGAACCCTCTTAAGTGACCACGCCTTGGGTCATCATGCTTGTATGAATGGTTAAGTATGTTTGCACAAGGGGCTGCATCCCATATGTAGGATCTTGTGTTCAAGATAAGCCACCCCATTAGGGGGCGGTTTATTTGGCTCACAGTGCACATACAGGATCTTGCTCCAGTTGAATCTATCACCATGCCAAGCCCTGTAAGCTGCTGCAAGCCCTTCGAATGAGATCACATTTGGGCCTGGTAGGGACATCAACAATCGTTGATTCACGAACAGAAGCCAGTCCTTCCACCGTGACTTGGCCTTAGTCACTATGTAACCTTTCTTCGTATCTTTCTTGTCAACCCTCGCGCTCTCTGGCGCATCAAAGATCTTCAGCAGGGTCTCACGGTCCATGAGGGGAATATTCACAAGTGTCAGCCCGTTGTCACTCAGCCCAGGAAAGTGGCTCTTGATGGTCGCAAGGTCAAATGTCACCACCTGGTCTTCAATGACAAATTTGTCAAGGGTCCCCCTGTCACTCGCGATGATGAATGCTCGTGCTTGTTGAAGATTCGGTTCGGGCCATCTCTGCATGATAAACGGCCACAATCCTGCGCTCTCCAAATTCTGACGATTGGCTGTCATTGCCTTCTCCGTCAAATAGTGCATTTCAGATGAGACTAACAAGAAGTCGGTTTTTTTACTCTTGGCTGCCGTCATCTTGTCCTGTGTGTCTGCTCTAGTGCAGGCCTCATCAATACTCCAACTTGGCATCACCATGGTAAGAAGGTTCCTTCGATATTCGTCTTCTTCGTCACTCTTCTTCTGTTTTTCTTTATTTCCTCGTTGTTCACTCGGCAGAACTTATTGACGTCTGTGTTCTATCAACTCAATCACAAAAATGTAGTTTCGACTTCCGCACTTTTTATTTTTTCACATGCAGACTGAAACACATTAAGTTCACTTGTGCGCTAGTCTTACTAAAAAGACTGAGACTTTCACAGATTTTTTTTTTTTTTTTTTCTGATTACACTCCCTTCTGACGATTCAGTGTGCTTAACACCATTCCCACACCCACAACAACTTAAATGTCTTTAGGTTTAAGTCTGATTTTTTTGTTTTCTTAGAAAAATTATTAGGGTTCCTGCGAATTCATACACGACAGAGAGATTACAGCGAATACTCTCCATCGTTGGAGTATATGTTTGTTTACTTAACTCCGAGACTTCACCTTCGCACGACTGTGTTTATTCATGACAATTTCCATTTGATGCCTCTGATCCATAACTACTTTACAATTTCAAAGATTGTTCTTAATAACTGTCATAACGTTTCTTAGTTCGACTGAACTTTTCAGTTTAACTTCTTGACGATTACACACAAGATGAACTTACTAACTTTGTTCTCCAATTTCCGGGTCATTCACGATTATACTTCCTACAAGTGAGTCAGCACTGTTTACCTCAACAGGGTTTGGTCTTGGCTCCCAACCGCAGTTTCTTCTCTTCTGTCACACACACTTCCGTTAGTCTGTGCAAAAATCAACTTACAAGGTTGGTGTGGAAATCAACTTCCAGCCATCACAAAATGTTTGAAGCACATACCTCAGTTGCTTGTCTCAACGCAGAATGTTCTCGCACTATCTCGCGAGTTTTGTTCTGAATTACAAAGTCAAGTTTCCCTACTCTCTCACAACACATGGTTTTCTACACTCTCAGTTTCCCCATGCTCTCTCAACTTCGCAGCTATGGCGGACATCAACAGGCAGAGAGAGAACTCCTTTTACTCATTCTTGACGAGTCTGCATGATGGTTAAGTCAACGAGTGTAACGTATTAGATCAACGGAACGTGTCAATATCTCTGATTTTGACACCATTCATCATCGTCAAGATCAAATCTTCATTTTCTTGTGATTTTTCCATGATGATGTGCTCGGCTCCTTGCCTGTCATTCATGTAGAAAGTAGCTCCAGCAGACTCCTTTCCATCATTAATTTGTTTTCACACTTTTCTGATTTCCCTTAAGTGCCTAATTTCAGATTCAATGAGCTTACACTCACGGTTTCTTGTTAAAATTAAAGGTGGTCGAGACTTAACTCTTTTTTATCTTGCATTTATTTTGTCAATCTTACTCATTAACATTTTTTTTAAGTACATACTCATGCCATCATGTCTAAAAAGTTTTACCACTTGTAAATTTGAGAATTCTACTCAAAAATTTCTTTTTATTTTTATTATTATTTTTATTTTTATTTTTAACATAAACAAATGGTTATTTTAGTGATCTTTCAAAAATCTTCTAAAATCCCAAAAAAAGTTTTTATTATGAAGTCATAAGTGTTTAATTTATTCAAACTCCTAATGCTTCTAAATCTTTTAGATATTTTTCCACTTTCATCCAAGAAATGTAGACTCGTCATTTAATCACTTAAAAATTAACTCATTGAGGGTACTTTCCCAATTTGTTGCTTTAATTTTTACTTTCTTCATGAGGCACTATTATGTAATTTTATTTTCATTTTATTTTTTTTAATTTTTTTTTTAAAAAAATTATTTACCACACAAGCTACTTTATTAGCAACTTGTGACCTATCCCATCAAGTAAGAAATTTTTTAATGCAAAGTTATAAAATCACCCTCAATTTGATTTCAAAACTTTGCCATTATTTCTTACTTTCACCTGGGTAGTTTAGGGTCATTCCGGACCACATTAAAAGTCACATCTTGGAGGTCCTGCCCCCTTCTTAATGCTTAACTTGCCCTCAAGTTACATATTTTTTCAATCTGTAACCGTTGTATCTTGTTGCATGGGTATTCCTTACAAAATCTTGTAACTCAACAGATCCATTAGGATAAGATTTAAGTATCCGATATGGACCAAACCACTTCATTTTGAATTTCCGTGGAAATTTCTGGAATCTACTATCATAGAGTAAGACAAGATCATTATCTTTTTACATTTTTGGTGTTAGCTTATTATCATAGTAAGTTTTCCGTTGCTTTTGAATTGCTTCCATATTCATATAAGTTTGTGCTCGAATCTCATCGAGTCGCTCTAAATTATCAAAACGTTCCCTCAAGGAAGCCGAATCTCCCAATCTTTCAGAAATAGCAACCGTTAATGATGGTAGTTCCACTTCAATTGGTAGCATGGCTTCCAAGCCATAGACCAATGAAAATGGAGTAGCCTTAGTTGTGGTTTTAATGGTACAACGGAAGGCCCACAAAGCATTAGTTAACTCATAATCCCAATTTGATGCATTTCCTTCTAATGTTTTTGTTATTATTTTACAAAGAATGCCATTAGACTTCTCGGTTTGCCCATTAGGTCTGGGGTGATAGGGAGGTGACTTACGATGTTTAATAAAATATTGTTGTAACATTTTTGCAATAGTGTCATTAATAAAGTGAGTCCCTCTATCACTTACAATTTCTTTGGGGCAACCAAATCTAGCAACAATATTTTCATAAATAAACTTTGCTACAGTATCTACATCATTTGTCTTAGTGGCTACGGCTTCAACCCACTTAGTTACATACTCTGTGGCAACTAGGATGTAACGTTTTTGTCCTACCCGACTAGGTGGCTTAATGGGGCCTACAAAGTCTATTCCCCATTTCTCAAAAGGAATTTGGGCTAAAATTGGTATAAAAGGCATAGTCTTAGTAGCTGTAGGTTTACCAACTCTTTGGCAAGGATCACATTTCTTAACGTAGGCAATGGCATCGGAAAAAAACGTAGGCCACCAATAGCATGTTCTTAATGTTTTTTGAGCCGTAGCCCACCCCGCAAAATGTCCACCACAAGCATCTGTGTGGCAACCTTGTAAAACCATAGGCACTTCACTAGGATTTACACATCTTCTAAGTATATCATCTTTTCCTCTTTTATAAAGAACTCCACTGATCATAGTATAAGGTAAGGATTGGTGTACTAACCTTGTTTTATCTTTAGTAGTGTAGTCAATAGGGAAAATTCCTTTAGTTAAATAATAGATAATATCTGCATATTCTCGAGGAATTATGTCAAGTATTTCTATACCATCTTTAACTTCAAAGATATGTGCATCTGGAAAGCTGTCATCAATAGATTCAGGATTGATTGTCTCACTAAGTCTAGATAAGAAATCTGCATTTTGACGGATCTTTCTAGGTCTCACATTAATGGTAAAGTCAAACTCTTGTAAAGGTAGAAGCCATCTTGCAATCCGTCCACTCAATTGAGGTTTATTGATCATGTACTATAATGCATCATGATCAATGTGGAAAGTGAACTTATATCCCAATAAGTAATGTCTAAATTTTTGAACAGAAAAGATCATTCCCAAACCTTCACGTTCAGTGACAGAGTAATTTCTCTCAGCAGCACTTAATTGGCGATTGGCAAAATATATGGGTCTATCATGATCTTTACTATTTTTCTGACTCAAGACACTGCCAATTGCCATATTGGAAGCATCAACATAGACTTCAAAAGATTTATCCCAATCTGGGGGAATTAAGATTGGTGCTTTGCTAAGCTGGCGTTTTAACTTATTAAAAGCCTTAGTGTAGTGATTTGACCAAACTTCAGGTATAAGGGTTTGTTTAGTTAAAACATTCAAAGGTGCAGATATAAATGCAAATCTATATAGAAATCTCCTATAATACCCAATGGCACCCAGAAATCCTTTAAGTGCAGTTAAGTGCTCAGGGATTTCCATTGTGATGATAGCTGCTACTTTGTCAGGATCAACTACAATCCTGTGGGAATCCGTTCCCACAAGGTTCCGGAAGTTAACCTAAAAACCTGGCAAAAACAAAATAAATTTAGTGTTAGAATGTTAGAATCATAGGTTTGAACCGTAGAATAGATAAATAAGAAATAAGACAACCTAGTGGTACCAAAGATCCTTAATAAACGCTTAGGAATTACTGTAAGTCCAAGGGATCCGGAACCAGCCGGAAAGCATCCGGAACCGGAAGTAAACCGGAGTCGGAAGGAACCCGGATCCGGAGTTGGTCAGGAGCCGGAACCGCTATTATGACCGTAACGGCCGTCCGTACACTACCGAGAGTATAAAAGCAAGAAGATAGGTCTGACGCCCCACACTTCTTGGCTTACTCTTTTCCCTTCGCTCTTTTGTCTTGCATTCTTGATTTCCCTAGAACGGAAGTGTTCCCAGTAGAGAGAGTGTGTGGTGAGGTCAATGCATGCAGGTGGTACCGGAGAGACTGTGAGAAATTTCTGCAGAAATGGGGGAAGGAGAACCTTCCCGGGCTACTCGAGGTACGACGACGCAACCGGCGGTTCAGCGGGTAGTCCCAATCATATCCACAGACCCGGAAGAGAAGGCCGTCCTCGAACACTACCTCACCAACATGGGCTGCCGCGGGCTTCTCGACGTTGCGTGGGGTGCGAAGGAGGCGAAGCTGGTGGTGGAGTTACTCGGTGCACCGATCAACCAGTACGACGGCACCATACGAGCTCACCCCAAGACATGGGATATTCTGGAGTGGCAGCCTACCTACTCTCTCAGTAGCGGAACCGTCAAGACAGCGGAGCGGAACGACGACATCCTCGGGGACGAGTTCACGAAGCAAGCCGACCCCAAGGAAGGCTACAGTCCCGACGACCTCTGGCATCAAGACGCACAAATTGTGGTAAGATTCTTGAACCCGATCTTTCACCCGGAGAAACCTAAACAGGTGGTGTCTAAATGGGCCACCACCATACTAGGTTTGATGAGGGAGAAATTTAGTGTAGATTGGGCCTCGCTTGTGAGCGAGATGATCAACCGGATGGTGAGAGGGCTCCAGAAGTGGAAGAGGGCCGACACCCTTCTTCCCTCGTACCTCACTCACCTCTACGCGCAACACAATGTGCTTACCCCGGACGAGCAAGATGCATACGAGCTGGTGCTGGAGATCCATAACTATGGCGGTCCGGAACCAGGAGACGACAACGAGGTTGTGGAGGACGCGGAGACTTCCTTGCCTGAGGCAGTTCCCCAAACCCGGAAGAGGAGCAGAGCTGTACCGCGGGAGTCGACACCGGGACCATCTACATCAATTCAGCCAGCAGGTGAGCAACCTCCGCAAGACCCCAGGCCAGCTCCACGTGAAGGTCGCATTCCTCCGGCGGAGCCCTCGCACCTTGTTGGACTCGACGGGCCCGACCTACTAGAGCTCATTCAACATGCAGGTTGGCGTGCGGCGATCGTGTGTGAATCCAAAGCACGATTAAGAGAAGTCCAGGACGGCATTCATCGGGAGCTGGAGGTGGAGAGGGTCGTGGAGATACCGACAGCAATCCAAGACCTGCAGAAGAACACGCTCCGACTTCAAGCCTTGGAGATCCAACAGGCTGCTATCATCCGGAGTTGAGACAAGTTTGCAGCCACATCCGACGAGACGTTTACGGCATTGACAGCATCTAGGAAGAAGCTGAAGGAAGCTGAAGATCGAGCAGACGCTGCCGCACAGGCCTTGACAGAGGTACGCGCAGCATTAGCCTTTTCGGTTGACATTGTCAACCGTAGTCTTCTCTTCACAGATCAACTCGAGAAGGAAGGCAAACTGAACCGGATCCAGATCATACGGTTCTTGCACGACCACGGCAAGAAGATGGAGAAGACATGGAGTCGGATGCAAGTAACACTTAGGGACCGGAGAACTGGAGCACCCAAGCATCGGAGGACATCCCAATTCCAGTCCAAATCCGGACATCTCCGGACGAACCCGGACCTTCAAGCGTACACCTGGAGTCTTCCGGGAAGCAGACGGAGACCCCGACTTCGTCGGAGCCTGCTGCACCCATGACCAGCAGTCCTCGCGGCAACCCGAACCCCGGTACTAGAAGGCACTGGACGGAGTTACTACCGGAGGTAAGTCAGGGCGAAACCCCTTCTCCCATTCGACCTGCACCTACTCCTCCCTCATCAGGCCGCCGGAAGTCCACTCCACCACTCGCTAGGCGTTTGGCGACGGATCTTCCTAGTCCCGGAGCCGAATTCCAAGGCTTTGCGAAAGCTCCGGAGATTATTGTGGTGGATTCCACCTCCGAGCCCCCTCCACCGGCAGCATCACAGCCTCCAACTTCCGGAGCCGGATCACAAGACCTTCCGGCAGCTTCTACACCCCAGCGGAGGAGGGCCGGCAAGGCCAAGGCATAGCATCTACGAGGCGTACCAGTCCGGGATTCAAGAACGTTGGATCACCCCCCTAGGTAGGTTAGATTTAGGAATAGTAGCAGCTTAGGGATCGGAATTAGGTAGCGATTAACGATGGGGCCCAGAGTTGCACCCGGCTACTTAATCCCGAAACTAAGTCTTCCGGAAACTTGGAACACTTCCGGAATTTTGCGTACTTTTCGGATGTCCGGAATCCGGACCCGGGAAAATAGGATCTGAGATTCACTTTTCGGGATTTTTTGGGATAAGATCCTTAACTTTAGGGATAAGATCCCCCGGATTTCTCGTAGATAGGATAAGCCTTAAATTAGAAATAGTTCTAAGTACTTAGTAGATGGGTTTTGGAAAACTCACCACCTTGTTTCTTTTCCTTCACGTTGAATATATTTCAGAGCTTTCACAGGATTTGCTACCTAGTACTTGTGAAGAGAGTTATTTTACGTGTGAGGTTCACGGTCCGTTACTGTAGAACATATTTGTGCAAGTTTCTTCGAAGAGAAGGCTATTTTGTTGAGCTAAGGAGTGAACCGGCTTGGATCTTCAGCACGGGAGTGTCCAAAATAATTGGAGGAGGTTGCAGAGGTGTTCCTAGGGACCTTCAGAAGTCCGGAAGAACCAGGAGGGGAAGAGATCTATTGCAGAGGTGTTCCTGGTAGTCTCTAGGGCATGGAATAGTCCGTGTGAACCCGGATTCCTGTCCAAAACCGGAGTTTACCCCCACGATAGGAAAAACCTGCTATGTGAGTCTAGAAGGAGTCCTCCCTAGTGAAACTACATCACTATCTTTGTAGGGCTACAAAAGTGCTACCGGAACGTCGTTGTAGTCGGGACGTACCTTTGTGTGACCGCATCCGGAAGGCCTTCCGGATGTCGTGAGAGTTACGTCTAGGAGCAACACCATACCACCGGTTAGTAGATTAGGGGGGGGGAAAGTGATTGTCCGGCGGTCACTATAAACACCGGGCAGTGGGTGTCTAGCCACTTAAAGTCACAAGGCAGTGGGGAATCCATCCACTTACACAAAATTGGATTAGTGGCCTTCCGGTCACTCGTTTTAACCTTCCGGAAGCCGCTCTGAGGAGGAACAGAGGTAAATCAAACTACCCTCCTGGTTTCCGGAAACCATTTCCGGGAACAATTGTATATATGTAGAATAAGTATTTTTACGATTGGCTTTTTACAACCGACCGTATGGATTCGTTCTCGAGGAAGTAGGAAATTCTTAAATACTTTAGGATGTCACAATTTAGTCTTTTAATTCCAATTTTATTTTCCCCATTGATTAATGGCCTTATTCACAATATCATAGTACATAGAAAAACTACAATTAACTTACCTACAAGCAATTAATCTTCAACTATTGATAGCTCCTCAAGCTCCAAATTGAGTTCTTCATTCTCATGATATTCACCAAGCTGCCAATACATAGCAGCCTCAACACTGCAGGGTTCCCGAATAATTCCAGTCCAAGTATACTCGGGCTCAAACTTAATCAGCCATTGATAATCTTCTTCTCTTAACACAACACCGATTTGAGTCTCCCAATTAGTTTTCAATAAGATGTAAATCTCTTCACAGATTTGCTTTTTAGTTTTTAAACTAACATACTTTATGATCCCTCCTAAATAATGGGCCCTGCCATATTTTAGCTTCAATAAGTTTCTTAATTTCTCTAATAACTCCCTGTCAGATAATCGCCTTCCTGGCATATTCACCAGACATTTTCCAATCACATCAATTCCCAATCTTACAGTCTCCAATTTTTATCACCAATGGGGTGATTCCACTAATTCAATCCCAGTCATGTGTCATGCAAGACACAGTGGCCAACACCATATGTCCATCTAATTGGAATCTCCCTTTTTGACTTTCAGCTCAGTCACATCACTTGGTAAATTATCCAACAGTACCCCAATTCTCACACACCAATTTGGTTCATAATTTATATATCATCCCATTGGTACCATTGATGCCCATCGCATTGATCCAATAGTTCTCAATCTCGCGTCAGATTTTCCACCTATTTGCAACTTTCTCTTATCAGTTCTTTTCTCCAACTCTCAATATCACTAATTGGTCTTTCTTCTCATCATATTCAGTTTTCACAATTGGTTATTTCATCACATGGCCGCCATGCCATCCACATAAGTAACTCTTCCAATTTGGTTCTTAATTTTCACCACACATAAAGTCACAGTCTCAAATTTCTCCAACAGATAATACACAATTCAATTTATTTCAATCCACACATTTACTCAAATTACACGACTTTCACAATATACTGATTTTATTAATATTTATAAGTTTTTATAATTTTCCAAAAGTTCTCCACAAAGTAATCAAAGTCTCCAATTTTTCACATAGCACTACAATGCACCAAAACTTCCACACACGGGAAGGAGCTCCTGCATCCCTAGCATGAAGACTAAATTTCCAATCGGTCACAAACCACCACATACCTTTCCCTATCGGTAATTGACCTTTCGATGATCTGCCCTTTCATCTACCTATCAGGATAAACTACTACTAATTAACCGATTGGACTTCCACTTAACTAAACATGGCTAATTACAAGTCAAGTTCAGTACCTATTGGCAACTATTCATGACTTAACCAAAAAAAACACCAATTTGTTCAAAACTAACTATTTATCCGACTACATAGCCTTCTTCTCAGCGCTTTGCGTCCCCGCAAAGCTATGAATTGTGCACCAGTTGTTTGCTTCGTGGCTGCCCTTGCTTGATTTTTGTCATGCGGTATCCATTTTTCCCATCTGCGCTTGAGTTGCCGATGAGGTTGCTTATATCTTTGGCTTGACCTGTGTCGATGGCAGGGTCAATATCTTACCATCGGTTGCTACTTTTACCAACTTGGCGTTGGATTTCCAATCTAGCGGTAATCGCCAAGTGGAAGTGGCTCCCAAGCTCTTAGCCTGCTCGTTCTGCTGCTGCCACGCCTGCACCAATTGGTTCCAGCCTTCCCGCATGATCTTAATGGTACCTGCGCGGTCTGAATCCAAGAATTTCCCCAGAGCGGTCTTCCGGAGACCGTGTCGATCATCAAGCATCACCTTATGAGCGCCTGGTAAGAACTGAGTAGAACACATCAATTCTAACACTCGTTGTTTCCTCGTGCACATATACAAGAGCTTCGTATAGATCTGCATATCTTGCATGTTTCTGGCTCCTAATTTGATGTCGATTGCCATGTCAAACTTCGTGCACCAATGGGCTAGTATCATGCAAAAGATTGCAGCTCGATAGCAAACTGGATCCCGATGCTTCCTGTGCTTGATCCAGAATCGCGTATATGCCTCCACGCAAGCATCCCGATTGGACATGTCTCCTTCAACGACTGGCCAGTTGTACCAAACTGTATCCAGTTTGGCATCAGCAAGCCAGTTGGAACGCCGTGGACATTCACAATACCTTGGATTGGTCGCCACCAGATAGGGTGTTCCCGGGAGTCTGAGATGCCGCTCCTGCTGAATCTGTACTTCCATTGAACTGTGCGCCTCCCGCATGGTAGCATGATCTTTTCCGATCCAATTGAGAGCTTCCCAGCTTAAAAGCTCCGGTCGATCCTCCTGATATACAAATAAATTCTCCCATTGGCCTAAGAAAAACTCATCCTGGTGAGTCGACGTCAAAGCTGGTTGCCAATACTTGATATCAGTCTCCACACCAATTAGAGCTTTTGGCTCATTGCCGTAATTGTGCCTGTCTTTCATGGTTGAATCCTTCACAACATCCCATGGTTCAAGCATGTCGAAATGTTGAGCCACCTTAATCTGCTTCAACTCTATTGTACACCCCGATAAGTATAGAAATATTTGGAAGGATGTATGTCGATGGTCTTGGCTCGCGTCAACCGCTCTTGGTTATCTTGAATCGCCTCCACGATCCACTGCTCCGATTGGTAAATATCCTCCAAAGCTTGCACTTGCCGCTTCCACTCCACAATTGGTAAATTATTCCAATAGCGCTTGAGGTTCAAGCTCACAGTGTCTGAGAACTCCTGACATTGTAGAATCCGCACCTCTTGGCCATACTCCTCTTCTCTTTGCCTGCACTCCTTCTGGGATTGTTCCAATTCACTAAAATAGAGTAAAACTCTAGCTCCAAGATCTCCCATTTGGAAATAAGCCTGTGTGGAGTCAATTATCCGAAGGTCTCCTCGGGCTACCATTTCGGCCATCAAATTCTCCAATCTATGATGCTGCGCCAAGGTCCAAGTCGTGAGGAACTCGTGGTACGTTAATAGCTCCCCTAATTGGAGTTTCGTCAATACTAAAAAGAGTTGTCGATCCCACAAATAGGCATGATTGGCGGTCTTCGTTGGCGGTAAATACATTTTGAGCATGGCAATATCTTCCAATGGCACCGCGCGACCTGTAGCATCGGCATACTCCACCATCTCCTTGTCGTTCTCAGATGGACTCGCTCCTTCTCGTACCAGGCTCTTCTCCTTGTGGATCGAGTGCTCCCATTGGCTCTTCATTTCCGATAACAATAACGCCTGAGCACCAATTGTGTCTTTCAGAGTACATACCTCTTCTCTTTTTGCTGCTAAGGTGGCCTTGATCTCTGCCACAACCTTGCGAGCTTCGGCTTGGGACACCATAGCAATCCTCAGCTTCTCCTTGCACTCATTTTCCTGGTTCTTGTATAAAACCGATTGGCGCCGTAACTGGTCGTTGGCTTTGAGCAGCTCCACCTCCTTCAGCTTCACCTGCTCCAATTCTTGAGTTAGGTTGAACATGGTCTTCTCTTCTATCCGTTGTTGAGTCTCCAATCGGTGTTCCCACTGCAAGTCCTTCTCCTGTTGTTGTTGAATGAACAGCCTCACCCGATTGGTATTGGCTATGGAAGCTGCCGCCATCTCACTCCTACTTGCTTCCAATTCTTCTTTCCATCGCTCGTTCTCCTTCTTCAAATCTTCCAGCTGCTGCTTGGAAAACGCCTCCTCCTGCGCTGATTCCGCTTGATCTGTCAATTGGCGCAGCAGAACTGGATCCAAGAAACCTCCGCGAGTCATACCAGAAGCTACCCCAATTTCCAATTTCACCGGCGCCAGAAGAACGTTCTTCATGTCTGAATCCTTACGCGACGCCATTCCTTCCTCGCTGCCCTGTGTTCCTGGCTCTAATTTAGGTCTCTTTAGCTGGCGCTCCGGGGTTTTGCTCACAGCTCCTTCTTGTCGCACTTCTTCGTCCGAGGACAACGTTACCACATTGCTACTCATTGTTCTCCAATCAGCTGCCCTCCAATTCAACACCCTCTGAAAACGCTTCCACACTCCCTGAACATAACCTAATTGCTCACTCATCTAACCTTAGACTCCTCTTGTAAAAGTTGCACGCTCTTAACCCAATTGGTCTTGTTGTCTTTGCTCTCTTCGTCACGTCCTCATTTATCTTGATGCCGCCATGGCCGCCTTCTTGCTCCCTCCAATCGGTTGTACCAACTCTTGGCTTTACTCTCATCATCATGGTTCGATGGAGTCTTATGATCTAATCAGGTTTGGTTCATAATATCCAATTGGCATCACATCCTGCCGCCATCCGGTACTACCCGTCCCATTGGTGTCAATTGTAGATTACATCAATCTTTTCCACTTATTGGAATTTTTATATTTTTATAATTTAATTTATTATTTTTGTATTATCTATTTTTAGTTTAGTTTTTTTTTTTTTTTTTTTTAAATTAAATTTATTTTATTTTTTTTCGTTTAAAAAAATCAATAAATTAAATATATGATTAGTACTTATGCAGACATCCCCTCCATACCCAATTTTTTTAAGCCGTCCTCGGCTTATGTAAAATAGGGTTTTAGCCGATAGCCATTAATTCGAGTGGGAAGTAATTTCCCTTCAAAATCTTTTAATTGTGCAGAGCCATTTTGATGTATATCCACAACTTCGTAAGGACCCAGCCAGTGCATCTGGAGTTTGCCCGGAAACTTGAAGAATCGACTGTCATAAAGGAGAACTAAATCGCCTACTTTAAATTCTTTGTGGCGTAATTTAGAATCATAAAATGATTTTCGTCTTTGTTGTGCGACATAAGTGTTATACACCGCCATTCGTCGTTCTTCGTCCAATAATTCTAATTTACACAACCGGTCGTTAAGGCTGTCATCGTCATCCAATCGGTTGTCAATTGCTATTCTTAAGGTAGGAATTTCAAATTCGATAGGAAGAATTGCCTCTTGTCCATATACCAATTGGAATGGAGTAAATTTTGTTGTTACCTTATAGGCTGTTCGATAGGCCCAAAGAGCACCCCACAATTTCTCATCCCAATCGGTTGCAGCACCTGCAATTGTCTTAGTAAGGATTTTACATAATATCCCATTGGTTTTCTCTGTTTGCCCATTGGCTCTTGGATGATAGGGACTAGTCTTCCGATGTTTAATAAAGAAATTATCGGTAAGTATTTCAATAGTTTCATTTAAGAAGTGAGTCCCTCGATCACTGATTAATTCCTTGGGGCATCCATATCGGGAAATAATGTTTTCATAAAGAAACTTAGCCACAATTTTAGCATCATCATGACGTGTAGCACGGGCCTCGGCCCATTTAGTTGCGTAATCTGTTGCTACCAAGATGTAACGATTCCGACCGTTCCTTGTCGCAGGAGCTATGGGACCTACAAAGTCTATTCCCCATTTCTCAAAGGGAGCCAATGCTAATAGAGGTTGCAAGGGCATAGCAGACATAGGAGTCGGCTTACCCACACGTTGACAAGGGTCACACTTCCGCGTATAGTAGGTAGAATCTTTGAATAAATCCGGCCACCAATAGCCAGCCAATAGGGCTTTTCTTGCAGTGGCCTCGCCAGCAAAATGTCCTCCACACACATCATTGTGGCATCCTTCTAATATCAAGGGAACTTCATTTTTATACACACATCGTCGTAGAATATTATCTTTGCCCCTTTTATATAAAATATTATCAATTAAAGTATATGGAGCACTTTTATGCACCAATGCACTAACTTGTTTGGGTGTAAAATCCAATGGCACTTTATTTGTAGTTAAATACTCCAGAATCTCTTTATACTCGGGTTGAATGACATCAACCTCAAATAGCTGAGCATCGGGTAAATTGTCATCAATGGGACTTAACTTGTCAGCTGATAGCAGCTCCAATCGGGAAAGATGGTCTGCATTGGCATGACTCTTTCCTGGTCTAACCACAATGGTAAAATTGAATTCTTGGAATAGAAGTACCCATCGGGCTAATCGCCCACTTAGATCAGGCTTGTTGATAAGATATTTAAGGGCATCATGATCTACGTAGAAGGTAAATGGATATCCCAATAGGTAATGTCGAAACTTTTGAACTGCAAAAACCATTGCCAGAGCCTCCCTCTCAGTGGTTGAATAATTCAGTTCTGCCGCTATCAATTGGCGACTCGCAAAATAAATGGGATGATCCATATTGGCTTTATCTTTTTGGCTTAACACACATCCAAGTGCAATATTAGAAGCGTCCACATAGACGTGGAACGGCTCATCCCAATTTGGTGGAATTAATATTGGAGAGGAACTTAGCTTTTCTTTTAATTGGATAAAGGCTGTTTCACAATCGGGTGTCCAAACTGGATTATCTCCTTTTTCCAATTTTTTTAATAAATTTGTAAGAGGAGCAGCCAATTGGGCATAACCTGCAACACCTCTACGGTAATAACTTCCCAAACTCACAAAACTTCTTACTCCTGTTACAGTTGTTGGTCTAGGTGTATTCACAATTAAAGCAATTTTATCTGGATCGGTGCTAATACCCTCCTTACTAACAATGTGGCCTAAAAGCTTCCCATAGGGTACTATAAATTGGCATTTTGAGGCATTAAGGGAAATGCCATACTTATCACATTGGGCTAAACATAATTCCAATTTTGCTTTGTGATCTTCTTTTGTGCTAAAAACACAAAAATCGTCAAGAAAAATCTCCATAAAGTGTCTTAAGAATTGTTGAAATGCCACAGTCATTACTCGTTGAAAGGTTGCGGGCGCATTGCATAATCTGAATGGCATTACCCGATAGGCAAAAGTGCCCCAATTGGTAGTAAAAGTTGTTTTCAATTGGTCTTCTAAAGCTATACTTACTTGATTGTAACCACTAAAACCGTCGAGAAACGAAAAAATCGTGGCCCGCCACAGCGTCCAGTATGGTGTCTGTGAATGGCAGGGGAAAATAATCTTTCTTTGTGGCAGAGTTCAACCTTCGGAAATCTTGACACATGCGGATTTTCCCATTCTTTTTGGGCACAACAACTATTGGGCTAACCCATTCACTAAAAGGAACTGGATATATAAATCCAATATCCAATAGTTTGTCAATTTCCTCTTTCACCATCAGTGAATATTTAGGATTTAACCGATGTTGACGTTGCCTTATAGGCTTACTATCTTCCTCAAGGTTAATGTGATGTTGACATACCTCCGTTGGAATGCCCTTCAAATCTTTATAACTCCATGCAAAATTAGAAGCATGTCCTCTGAAAAACTCCTTCCAATTTTTTAACTCCAATTTGGTAAGTTCACAATTAATGTGAATTACTTTAGTATCTTCAGGGGTACCAAGATTTAGCTCCATGCATTGGTCCTTAGGAACATGTTTCGCAATAGGGGTCGGATCTGAAGAATAATCCCAAAAAGGTTCACTTTCATAAGGTGGTTCCAATTCGGAGGGTGGAGCCTCAATTACATAAACAGGCCTATCGGTCAGCCATGATTCAATGGCTTTATCCGAGTCGACATCTTCACCACATGGGATTAAAATTTCACCTGGTCCCAATTCCACATATGTTCCCAATGGTGAGTAGAAATTATTGGTGTTAACATTAGTTTGAATCCGATGGGCTCTTAAGTCATCATGCTCGTCGTCAGAATCATATCCCTGATCAGAGGTAATTGCTGGAGATTCCCATTGGGTCTCACCAGAATACCGCTTTGGATACATACTCATTTTTACTTTATTCTTCTTTTCACCAATAATTATCAAACCTTGTCCCCAGTCTTCAATAGCTTGGGCCTGATATAACCATGGGCGCCCCAACAATATGGGATATGACGCATAAGAAGAACTTGGTTGAAAAACAATAAAGTCAATCCAATAGAGGAGACCTGCAATTATAGTTTTTACTGCAGGTAATATCCCCATAGGTTTTACTCGGCTCTGGTCAGCCATTCTCAACACTAATTTGGTTTCTTGCAACCCTGTCAAATGTAATGCCAACATGGTGTCCTTGTTCATAGGGTTAACACTTGAACCGCCATCCAATTGTACTCCAGTCACCACTAATCCATCAGTATTCACATCCAAAGTTGGGGCTCCAGGATCAAAACTGATTGCCACCTCAGTGATTGTGGGTTTATTTCTCTTCCTCACCAATTGGGATTGTAAAGAAGCCCTACAAGTGGGAGCTATCCCCAACAATTGTCTGATTGAAATATCAGCTTTTATTTTCCCCAAATCATCCAATAGGTCATACTGTACCACGTCTTGCATAATACCCATGGGTCTGGATCTCTTTCCTTTATGCCGATTAGATCTGGTCCGTTCAGCCAATGGGACTGTTTTGTTCATGGAAAAATCATTTTTGCTCCAATTGGGATGGTCTGGTTGTATCACAATTGGTGACTCTTCTTCATTGGTTGCTTTGTCCATGGGAGGTATGGTTGATTTCAATTGGTGATTATGTACAGTTGAAACATGATTAAATTCTTGAAATACTTGATCACCTATTGGATTTAATGACCTCGTACCTCGAGGTATTGTACTATCAATACGTACATCAGGGACATCATTATGTGGTAACCTCATTGGGTTGCTACCACTTGGTTGAGGACTCCCTTTTTGAGTTAAAGCCACTGGATCCTTAATAATAGGCTGAGTGTAATTATTTCCCATTGGGTGGCTTCCCTTCATGGCACCTGTCATAATGGGGTTAGATCCCTCCATAATAATTAGAGGTTGAGTCCCATCTGGTATTTGTTTATTTGCTCTTGCTCTAGTAACCACTCGCTCAACATTATTTACTTTTTCATAACAATCATATTCAATTGGTATTCCTTTAATTAGGCAATCAATTTGCTCTTTACTCATGGTACCTACATAATTTACTGCACAATTGTTACTGTTATTATTATTATTGTCTGGATAATCCTCTACAAGTACCAATTTAGGGCTCTTGTCCTTATTTTGCACCAGCCCATCGGTATCTCGAGGCCCATTTATCCTTGGTCCATTACATTGAGCACTTGTATGTCCTTGTTGCTTACAATTGCCACATTGGGGAATATAAGGTACACTCGCCCTAGCATTGGGACAATTTCTGGATACATGACCCCATAGCTTACAATTAAAACATTGAGTATTAGGATTAGTTTCCCAACTTGGATCTTGGCCTCCATAGGTGGGTCCATTCTGGTTAGGATTCCCAAATGGCATAGCAGACCATCCCTGGTTTTGATTAGGAATATACCTATTGGGATTTCTTCGATATCCGCCATTATTAAAGTTATTATTATTGTTATTGAAATTAGGATTGGGATTTTGATTCCCATTATTACTTCGATTATTATTCCAAACTCTTCGATTATTCCAATTATTATTATTACAATCATTATTCCAATTGTTTGATTGAATGTTTGCATTGTATCTCATTTGGTCATTAGTATCCTCTATTTGGTATACTTGGCCATTTCGGGTTTGATTTCTTATAGCATTTCTTAAATTATTCCTTAACTTATTACAATTGGAGATGTCATGATGACCTCCGCAGAATCTACACTCAAGTGGTTGGTTTAATGGAGAGGGACAATCGGTTAACATGTGTCCTTGGCCCTTACAATTAGTACACCAAATATGGGCTCTTTCATCTACTGGATTGTCTCTTTTTGACTTAGAATTGGTAACTTGTACGGCTAATTCAGCTACCTTATCGGTTAGACTAAGAATATGGGATTCCATACTTTGTAATGGAGTAGGATAAACTATTGGTGGATTTCCTACAACGGCATTGGTCTGGACTGGAGCCGCTATGGTTAATTGATTACTCATTAGAGCAGGGTTTACCGGATTGGGTACATAGTATGGAATTGGCACATTTACCTTATTGGGTTGTACATATCCAGGATTTGGGTTATGAACCGCATCTGCTGCTGCATAATCTATCTTTCCAGGTGGAAAAATATATTGTATATTGGATTGCACCGCGGCACCCAATAGGTCTTCATAGAAAGTTTCTTCCATGAACTTGGCTCGTGCATAAGCAGCAGCCAAATTGGCTGGTTGCCCTTCTTTGACACTTGTCTTTAATCTTGAAGGATTCAATCCTTTGAGAAAAATTCTCAATTTTTCTTCGTCTGATACTACTTGTCCTTGAGGTATCCTCATAATGATATCGCTAAATCTTCCATAATAAGAGTCAATGGTTTCTCCCTGATTCATTGTCAAATCATGGAGTTGATCCATCAACCGTCCGTTAAAGGCAATGGGACGGAAAGTCTCCAAAAAAGTATCTCGTAAATTTGCCCATGTGGCAAATGCGCCATTGGGTTGTCTATTGAACCAATCTCTTGCTGAACCTTGTAAGGTTCCAGGAAATATAGCTAACCAATGGGATTCATGCCTTGCATTATTAGAATTACAAGCAGTAAGGAATTCTTTGATATGCCTATCAGGATCTGCTCGTGGTTGTCCATAGAAAATTGGGAATGGAATAGTGGAATACGGCCTATCAGTGGCTTGACCTGGGGCCATTACCAGTGGTAATACATTGGCCGCCATGGCTGCTACTTCTCCTCTTTCTTCCTCTATTGGTGGTTCTACAACTTCTGGTGATCTAGTTTTTAATGGAAGATTATTTGACTTAAACCCAAAAGGATTTCTATTAACTCTAGGCCTGCTTAGTTCTACCAATTCGGCACTAGAATCCCCACTACTTTTGGTGGATAAACTTTGAGTACTAGTGGAATCTGAGTCACTTGACCTAGGGTGACTAGTGGTATAATTCAATGCTCGTCTTAACTCAAATGGGTTTATTACCGATTGGTAATTAGATGAACTTGCTAAGGATCGGTCTTCACACGAATGCCAAGATGCAGGGGGTTCCCTTACTATTGATTGTAATGCATCAATAACTAGAGAGTAGGCAATGTCCTCTGCTCTATCAATAGCTTGATCACCAACTCTCCTATTGTTGATCACTTCATTTTGTTCATTCAATTGGTAAGATCCAGAATTTACTGTTACCAATTGATTTCCACTGTTGGAATTTAATTCAGGTAAAGTCCTCGATTGGCGACGACTCTCCTCAGGCCAAACAACTCTTTCAGGGAATAATTGAGAACTGTAGGGATTCCATAGAGGTGATTCTCCCACTGGTTCCTCAAATGTTTGATTCCAATCAGGTGGGGATGTGGTTCTCACTGATTGGAATTGATCTTCCAAATTTAGAGTTACCCCAGTGGTATTCCACTGTTGAATTCTTAATTCTTGTTCCGCACTTAAATAAGGACTTACTCTTATTGGATTTATACCAAAATTTCTAGGAGAATTTGGTCCACTACCTGGTTGATCAACTTGTGCTCTCTGCCATAATTCTATATCCAATCGTATTTTTGCTCTTCTCTCAGCCCTTATGGATCTAGGAGTAGGTGCAGTTACTTCTCCACTTGGTTTTGGAGTTTCATCTTCGGACATTAATCATTCTTAATATTTCTTCTCACAATTGTTCTATCATATATTTATCATAATTCTTTTTATCCCATCCGATAGGGAATAAAATTTCTGAATTCTTCCTAAAATAAAATTCGCCACTTCCCCGGCAGCGGCGCCAAATGTAGAATAAGTATTTTTACGATTGGCTTTTTACAACCGACCGTATGGATTCGTTCTCGAGGAAGTAGGAAATTCTTAAATACTTTAGGATGTCACAATTTAGTCTTTTAATTCCAATTTTATTTTCCCCATTGATTAATGGCCTTATTCACAATATCATAGTACATAGAAAAACTACAATTAACTTACCTACAAGCAATTAATCTTCAACTATTGATAGCTCCTCAAGCTCCAAATTGAGTTCTTCATTCTCATGATATTCACCAAGCTGCCAATACATAGCAGCCTCAACACTGCAGGGTTCCCGAATAATTCCAGTCCAAGTATACTCGGGCTCAAACTTAATCAGCCATTGATAATCTTCTTCTCTTAACACAACACCGATTTGAGTCTCCCAATTAGTTTTCAATAAGATGTAAATCTCTTCACAGATTTGCTTTTTAGTTTTTAAACTAACATACTTTATGATCCCTCCTAAATAATGGGCCCTGCCATATTTTAGCTTCAATAAGTTTCTTAATTTCTCTAATAACTCCCTGTCAGATAATCGCCTTCCTGGCATATTCACCAGACATTTTCCAATCACATCAATTCCCAATCTTACAGTCTCCAATTTTTATCACCAATGGGGTGATTCCACTAATTCAATCCCAGTCATGTGTCATGCAAGACACAGTGGCCAACACCATATGTCCATCTAATTGGAATCTCCCTTTTTGACTTTCAGCTCAGTCACATCACTTGGTAAATTATCCAACAGTACCCCAATTCTCACACACCAATTTGGTTCATAATTTATATATCATCCCATTGGTACCATTGATGCCCATCGCATTGATCCAATAGTTCTCAATCTCGCGTCAGATTTTCCACCTATTTGCAACTTTCTCTTATCAGTTCTTTTCTCCAACTCTCAATATCACTAATTGGTCTTTCTTCTCATCATATTCAGTTTTCACAATTGGTTATTTCATCACATGGCCGCCATGCCATCCACATAAGTAACTCTTCCAATTTGGTTCTTAATTTTCACCACACATAAAGTCACAGTCTCAAATTTCTCCAACAGATAATACACAATTCAATTTATTTCAATCCACACATTTACTCAAATTACACGACTTTCACAATATACTGATTTTATTAATATTTATAAGTTTTTATAATTTTCCAAAAGTTCTCCACAAAGTAATCAAAGTCTCCAATTTTTCACATAGCACTACAATGCACCAAAACTTCCACACACGGGAAGGAGCTCCTGCATCCCTAGCATGAAGACTAAATTTCCAATCGGTCACAAACCACCACATACCTTTCCCTATCGGTAATTGACCTTTCGATGATCTGCCCTTTCATCTACCTATCAGGATAAACTACTACTAATTAACCGATTGGACTTCCACTTAACTAAACATGGCTAATTACAAGTCAAGTTCAGTACCTATTGGCAACTATTCATGACTTAACCAAAAAAAACACCAATTTGTTCAAAACTAACTATTTATCCGACTACAATATACCTTCCAAAAACTAGTTCCGGAAAGTTTTGCTTGGGTTTCGGAATCCAGAAGGATCCGGAACTATTACTGAATAGATTAACTAACCTAGGTGATGAATAGACTAGTGGTTTTGGGATAAGTTGAAAGGATAAATAGATCTCTGTGGGAACGAAACCGGAGTGGTTTACTTTGGAAGCACTTAGTGACCATTGAGTGCATTCCGGAGGAATACTGACTCTGCAAACTACGACAGATCCCTTCTTTTGAGACGACATGACCTAATAACTTACCACATATAATTGCAAACTCAGACTTAGCAGCATTTATGGATATTCCATATTCTTGACAACTGTCGAAACATTGCTTTAATGCTTTTGGATGATCTTCCTTAGATCCAAATACACAAAAGTCATCTAAAAATATCTCCATAAACTTTCTTAGGTACTTTGTAAAGGCTTGTGTCATAACTCTTTGGAAAGTGGCTGGTGCATTACACAGTCCAAAGGGAATAACATTATATACAAAGGTTCCCCAATCTGTGGTGAAGGTGGTTAATGGTCTGTCCTCCGGAGGCATATGAACCTGGTTATAGCTCGAAAATCCATCTAGGAAAGAATAGCACTCATGCCCAGCTACACCATCTAGAACTGCATCAGAAAATGGTAAGGAAAAGAAATCTTTCTTAGTGGCTTTGTTCAACTACCTAAAATCTTGATAAGTGCGAATCTTACCATTTTTCTTCGGTACTATGACAATAGGTGACACCCACTTGCTAAATGGTACGGGATAAATGAAATTACACTCCAGTAATTTATCAATTTCCTCTTTGACCATTAAGGAATACTTTGGGTTCATCCTGTATTGTCTTTGCCTAACAGATTTAGCATCTGCTTCTAGGATAATACGATGTTGACAAACATCTGGAGGTATGCCTTTTAAGTCCTTATATGTCCAAGCAAAGGCATCTTTCTCCTTCTTGAAAAATTCCAACCACTCATCATATTCTTGAGATTGTAATCCATCATATATTTTTATTGGCTTAGGATCTTCTCTAGTTCCTAAGTTTATTTCTATAGTATTTTTTATTAAGGGTTTGACAGTTGGTGTCTTCTTTTCACCCAGTAATTCTTTTCAATCACTTATATGAGGAAGTTCCTTATCTGACTCTTTTTCAATTGTCACATTATATATTGGGGCAATTTGCCATGCCTCTATGGCTGCATCTGAGTCATCCACCTAACTAGGAGGAACCAAGTATTCTCCAGGGCCTAAACTTTTAATAGTAGGCATATCTTGGACTTTATTAGTGTCACCCGGTTCAAATTCAGAGTCTGCCTTTGAGGTCCAATCTGAATCTTCATTCTGAGTTTCTCCGTGGTACTCTACTAGAAACATAGGTAGCACTATTTTACTTTTACCCTCCCCTATTGTTAACGTCCCTTTACTCCAGTCATCTTTAGCTTTGGCTAAGAACAACCAAGGTCTGCCTAGGAGAATAGGGTAAGTCAATATAGACTCGGTTACTTTAAAAACAATATAATCAACTTTATAGTCAATCCCACCAATTATGGTATTTAATTGCAACAATTTACCTAATGGTTTCACTCGGCTTTGATCTGCCATTCTTAAGATAATAGGAGTAGGTACTATGTTAGTTATACCTAACTCTTCCATAGTGTTAACATTCATAAGATTAACACTACTCCCACTATCAATTTGAACTCCATCAACTAAAGTTCCATCTATAATGACATCAACTATGGGTGCTCCTGGATCAAAAGAGATATCATAGACACTTACAATCTCATGTTGAAGTTTGCTTGTCTCTTTGTTTGTTTTTAACTTTTTGGTTTAGCTTTCTTAACATTGGTATACTCAATTATTTTGGCTCTTTTCCTTATTAAAGAGGATGTTAATTCATTCTTACAAGATGGTGACAAAGCAAGTAACTGTCTTAAGGAAATCTGAGGTTGCAATCTATCCAAATCTGTAAGGATGTCATAAGGATTCATCCCAACAGCTAATCTTATAATCCTGTTATATTTTCTTTTTTACAATCTCAATGATGGTTCTTTAACAATGGTCTTTGAAGGTCTATAAAAAGTAGGTTGTTCCAACGGCTTTGTTGTAATACTTGGTTTATCTTTAGGTGGAGTTACATCTTTAAGTTGTATAGGCTCTGGCCTAATATTGGTCTGGGAATCACTATTTGTTATGTCTTGTTTCTGGATTGGGTTTAGGTGGTTCAGGTTTCTTAAGTATAGTGGGCAATTGTCTACTAAGCACAGGATTAAGTTTAATTTTATTGTAATCACTTTCTGAACTACTAATCGGCTCTTGTTCTTTAGCTTTTCTAGCTTGTGATCTGGTAATAAAAACATCTTGAGGTGTATCAACAGCCAGATAATTTACATCTCTAGCATTAGAGGATTCTACCTCTTGAATTTGAACTTGCTTTCTTACACTAGGAAATTCTGTGATAGTAGCTGTACAATAAGTAGAAACATGACCTGGTTGTCCACATCTTCCACAGACTGGGTTATATCCCACTTGTTGACGTGGATTTGGACATTCCCTAGAGTAATGACCCGACTCTCCTCACCTAAACCATACAACTCTCTTATTCCTATCTTGGTTAGATGGTCCTTTCCAAACTGCATGTTGACTATTTACCAAACCATTGGTCCCACTGGGACGTCTATTGTCACCGGGTTTGGTAAATGGTTGTTTAGAAGTAATCCTATAAGGGACTTTTTTATTATTATTGTTACTCTGTGCAGGTTGTTCTTGCACCAAGGCCTTAACTTCTTTTATATTTCTACATGTAGTTATGTCATGGCCCTTTGCACCACAATATGCACATTTAAGTTTAGGGATTCCCCCTATAGGATATCTACACTCGATACTTAAGTGTCCATGTCCTTTACAGTTACTACACCAAATATTAGTTCTTTGGTTTGTAGCCTTAGGTCTCTTGTTCTTTCCCTGATTAAGTTGAACTGACCATTCCCTGAATTGTTTTTGTAAAGCTTGGATTTCAGTTTCTTCATTGGTAGCAAGCATTAAAGCTAACTGCTTTTCTCTGTCTGAGATTGGTCTTGGTAACATTAATTGAGGTTGTTGGGTTATTGATTTAGGATAGTAGTCTCTTCCACTTCTATCCATTCCAATTGGATAAGGTATAGGCATGTATTGAGGATGTGATTGTGTAATTCTCCTATTTTGGTACAACATGTTAGATCTCTCCATAGCAGCTTCCCAATTTCTGGCAGCCTCATATGCTGCAGTTAAATTTGCAGGATTAGAAAGTTTAACTTGATATATACACAAAAGATCTAATATTCCTCTGGTGAATGTATTTGTAATCCATGACTCGTGCATCTCATTATCCCTCCATCTGTATAACAAATTCTTAAGTCTAGTATAGTAACCCGCTATAGATTCAGTAGGATACATCTGAAAACTTTGTAATTGATCTTGCAAGATATTATGATAAGACTGAGGTCTAAACCTGGCCAAAAATGCATCTTATAAAGCATCCCAATCTGCTGGTCGAGGATTTAATGCTGCATACCACCTCTGAGCTTCCCCTAGTAAATTACCAGGAGAACTAGTGATATACTTATCCACTGCTAAATTATTAGCTATTGCCACTACTTGGAATCTTTCCAAGTAGGAATCTGGATCCTCTCCTAAATCTCCATAGAATATGAGAAATGGAGCTATATTAAGCATCCTATGATGCGCCATAGCAACGGGATCAACCAAAGGGTCGTCAGTAGTAGGAGGGATTGAAGGTGGTGAGGATAATGAAGACCTGCTAGACGTAGAATTAACAGAAGAAGTGTCAGAAGGAGAAGTCCTCCCAGAAGTACCTGAGGAATGTCCAGCTGGACTCTCTACTTGTGATGGTGGTTCTGAGAGTTCTTCTTCTTCTTCAACACTGTGAAGTTTACTTTCAACTCCTTTAGGCTCACTTTGCCCACTTACTTCAAACTCTTCCTCGTTAATAAGATTATACTTAACCTCATTTTCCTCCACACTAGATTGGTCAATCTCTTCTGGTATGTCAAAGTTTAAGGTAGTAGGTCTAAGGATTTGGCTAAATGTTTCTAACACTTCCTTACGAAACTCAAGCTTTTTTTCCTCGTTTTCCAATGATCTGGCATTAAGGAAGTGGTCAATGGATTCTTTTGCTTCACTGTGAGTAAATATTGGTGTTTCTAATTTTGACTCAAATCTTTGGGCAAAAGGACTTAGATAGGGAATCTCAAAGTCTGTTTGGTTTGAGGAGTTACCTACTTCGTAGGTACGATCAATTGTTAAGGAGTTTGGTATGGGGGTTCTAAACAATTGTTCTAACTCATCAAGTTGTTGAGCGTTAACGTAAAGTATATCTTTATTAGGAACTTTTTCATCTACTTCTTCCTCCTATGAGGATCCTTCCTTTTCTAAGAAATTAGACCAAGCTTTCTCGCTTTGGGTCTCCCAATCTTCTTCTTTTGGACTCCTTGAACAACAAGAGCGAGTGGTATAATTATTATCTTTTCTTTTTCCTACATATTCCTTTCTAGGATTTTTTAATGCTGCGAGTACTAACTCTTCTGGGGTAAACTGGGCTTTATTTGATTCTGACTGAGGAGAATTTGGAGGATCGGGCAGTGTCTTATATGTTTTCTCCTTTTTAATTTGTCCCAATGCCTTTGCTAAGGTTTTTTCTAATTCATCATTTAATTTGAATGGAGAAGGAGTTGTAGTAGTGTTAAAGGTAGGATTGTGTACTCCCAATACTATAGAGGGTTGTTTTTTCTCTGTCTTTTTCTTATAACGTTGAGCTCTCTCAACTTTTTGTTTTTCTCTTTTCTCTTTGTCTTTTCCTGACATTAGTAATCCCCATAGAGTTTTTATCTTAATTTTGATTTTTGATTTTTTTTTAAATTTTTTAATAAAACTGCTTTGTCTTTGATAGGATATCTATTGGCGCTTTCTGTTCTCCTCAACTCATTGTTGTTCTTCAACTTTACTTTTTCTAAAGTATTATGCTTATAACAACCCAATTTTTCCAATTTAAGTTCTTATTAATTTTAAAATACCTAAGATCACTATTCTTTGATTATTTCCTCTATGGAATAATTAAGTATTTCAAATGTTCGCTACTCATTTATTTAGTTATTCTTAACTTTTTAATTTTTATTCTTAGTTTAAACAAAGGTAAATCACTTCCTCCGTCAAATTCATTTCTTTAACATCTTCATGGATATGCCTAGCATAACTTAGTATAGTCAACAATTTTCCCATCTCTTCAGCAGTTACCCATTGACTTAACTCGCCTAGTAATCCGTCTATCCCGTCCTCAAGTATTTTTAACTCTTTCCGATCATTAAGTGCAAGAGTTTTATAACGTTGAACTTTGGATATTATGCGTCTTATTAATCTAGATCTTTTACTCAGAGAACACTCCCCTGGGTGATCCATAAAGAATTTGGTAATTATACCAAGATGTTAAAGTAAAGTTTTCTACTTTTATCATTAATGGTAAAGGTTCAATAATTAACTCCCTCGGATATTTAAACTTTTGTAAAAGACCATTAATGATATCAATTTTCTTTTTTTGAATTTTTATTATTTTCCCTAATTCTTTCTATCTCCTTCCTCAAAAGGTTAAATAATTTTGATTCAGTATATTTTATTTTTTTGTAAATTATCAACAATCTTTTCAACCTAGTTCTTAAGTCCTTAGGTGTCTCGTTCTCAAGACTCATTGACTAGAGACATAATAAATCAAAAGCTACAGTCACGGGAAGTTCTGGGTCTTTGGACAAGAAATCTGGAAAAAATACCTTAGTTTGGAAATTAATTTTACTATAAATAAAAATATAAGTTTCTTTATCAAACTTAAATCCGTTCCAAGCTCCAATACCTTTAGCAATTAAGGGTTGGGATTGAAGTTTTAATCTACCATAGTGAGCAAAAATAAATTGTAATTAGTATTTTATATATAATGTCTTTTTCTTGACAATTACTTCATTAAATCCTTCACCTTTGTTCCATAATTTATTTAGAATGATTTGCTTAATTTCTATCGGTAGTTGTTCAAATCTTTCTTTAAAGTTTTTATCAATTTTTGGGTGCGCTCCATAAAATTGAAAACCTTGACCATAATATGCACCTCTATAAACACGATATAGAGCGCTAAATAAATATGGTCCTTTGAAGAAATCACTTAGACTTTCTTCATTAATTTCCCATGGGAAAGACATGCTCTCTTAACCTTGTCTCCCATAGAATCTCATACTAGAAATGTCCAATTCACTTTGGATCAAACCTTTAATTTTTGTATTTTTTATGATGAACCTTCTCGTTCATTTCTTTACTTTAATTCACAGTAATACTTAAGTATTCAACTCAAAAAATGACAACTTTCTTTAATAAAAAATTACTTAACTCTTGGCGGTACCATCCCCAGCATGGTCGCCAAAAAAATGTAGCCCAAAAATTCCACTCTCCAAAAACACCCGAGAATCACTTTTGATCCAAGTTCTTCGTCCCGGGATGGTCTAGCGTCAACCGTTAAGTAGTTTGTCTTTAATTGTAGGTCAAAAGTTATCTTTTAGTGGATTACTTAAGTTTATGCATTTGTTTTTAGGGAATTAAGCTTTAAAATGCCTCACACTTAGCATTTCACTCTTAAGGTATTAATCCGAAGGATTTATATGCTTAGGTAAAGCCTTGCTCCTCTAAAGAGCCCTGCTCTTGAATTAATTATGAATGTGCTTGTTGGTTAGTTTCTTAGTATTTGCCATCTTCGGCTCATGGATCCTATCTATTGCACTCATTGTTTGCTCCTTAATTAATTCCATTTAAATTTACAAAATTACCTCATATAATTTTCTTTACTTTTCACATGCGTCCAATCCGCTCAAGCATTCATCACAAGTATTAAGTTCAAACAACATACAAGTTAGATTAAGTTCTTAAATAATCCTACTCTAAGTCCCGACTTAAGTCTAACTATCTATTAGTCCTTAACACTTGAATGCCAAAAGAGTATCTTCACTCTTATACTTGTATGACTTAAGTTTTCTAACTCAAACTTAAGTTCTACCATCCAAACTTAAGTTTTCCCTCATTGTAGACTTAAGACCTAACACTTAGACTTAAGTCTTATCGTTTATACTTAAGTCCTTACTCAATCTAAAGTTAAGTTTTATCACTTAAACTTAAGTTCTATTCCACTTTAGACTTAAGTTTACTTATTTACACATGCATAAGACTCCCATCTTATGACTTAATACTTAAGTTTCCACATTCAAACTTAAGTCTAACATTAATTACTTATGCATTTTTCACATTAATGCATTAAGTTTCTTACTTCAAATTAATTTCTAAATGCCTTACATACACTTAGATTTATTACATTAATATTCACAATGTCACTTTGACATAGTTAGGATCTTCCCTAACTTTATCTCTTGAAGTTTCAATATTTAAGTATTCATATTTCACTCATATGTAATACATTATATTTAATTCATTGACACACACACAATTTTATGTCACATAGTTTCCTAATTTGTACAATGAAGATCTAAATAAAATAATTAATGCATTTATGCATAGGAATTTATTCACAATTAATACCTCATGCATATAATTGCATTTACAAACACAATGTCAAATTTATTTTATGAAGCACTTAATATTATTGCAATTTATACATATTATTTAAGTCACACACAAGACTTTACATATGCAAATTCAATAATAATTATGTATTAATAATTTCACACACAACATAATACTCTTACAACATAAGAGATTTCTTCAATTGCTAGCTTTTTTCACCTAAGCTAGGGCTCATTCCAATCTTCCTCCAAGGAATGTTTATGGAAATGGCCAAGAATGCTAAAAATTCAAGCTATTCATTCTACCCAAAGCCAAGAGGCACACCTCTTGGGAAAACGGTTCTTCCAACAACAAACCGTTAAAACTAACTTCACTTGAGCCTCACACACATTCATATCTTACTTATGAAAAAGCACACCCTTACCAAAGGGTGTGAGTTCACTCTTTTTCCCACTATCTTATATCTCTTAGAAATGAAGAGACATTTTTTGATTAATTAACTATTAAATGTAAACTTAATCATTAATTATTTAATTTTCCATATATCTACAACCCTTTTTACACTTAATTTTATGAAAAAAGCCATTTTTAGGATTTAGGCTTTACAATCCTGCTCGTGATCTTGTGCTCAGCTTCGCCCTCTTGTGATCTTCGCCCTCGGGGTCCAGCTCGTGCTCCTAACCTACGTCACCTCCTATTCGTGGCCGGGGCTTCCGGCTCTCTCTCACAATCTCAGTCTTTTTTTTTTTCTCTCTCATTTCCTTGACTTCCACACACACGAGTAATGAGCCTCTCCTGGGGGTAACCCCCCAAGCCTTTGCTCCCCTTGCGTTCCCAAGGATGTTCCCCGTTGCCTTTGCCTTCTTCCATTAATGACTTTTTTCTTAAAAAACCTATTAACCTATGACTACTTATCTCCGTGCCACCCTTGTATTTAACAAAAGTGGGTGTCCCACTAACCAAGGAATATCTAAATCTCACTTTAACCCCATGCCACATGTGTGTGCATGATCTCCAATAAGTGAGCTATTATGCTAAATTCAATGGTGCTAAATCTAACTAATCTACCTAAATTGAATTCCCCTTGCTTGGGGTTAGGATTGATTTACCAAGTGATGGTGAGGGTTTTGCCCAAGCCTTTTGGATTTTTTAAACTATTTTTTTAAGGGCTTTTTAAGCCTCCTTCTTTTCTTGCCTTCTCCTCACCATCATTCTTCTTCTTCTCCTAATTTTTCCCGTGGTTTCTTTACCGTGGCCAATTGCGGTCCCCGACTCGGTAGGAGGTAGTTTCTTCTCCACCACTTCTATTTCTCCTTCTTTTCTATTGTTTATGTTTTTTCCTAATCTTCTCTTCATTTTTTCCTAATCTTCTCTTCATTTTTTCCTTCCTAATTATTTTTTTTTGGTTAACTTAATAAAATCCGTGGTTGCCATTAAGTGGCTCCTATTAAGGAAGTAGTGAATGGAAAGGCTATTTAGCCCTCTTGATCCAAAATCATGGGTTAATCTAATTGGATTACCCATTTCAACTACTAGTTGAACCTAACACAATCAATGAGCGGCCCATTCATCATTGGGAGCCGTTTTGGCGGCTCACACCGAGCTGTTAGAGTCGGTCTGGGCTTACTGCCCTTGGGTCATGCCAGTCTACTCCGTCCTCAACACGAAGGGTTGATGGTGTGTAATGCTCCTGTGGATCAACCTATCTGACCAATGGTTGATGCATCCGGGATCCTCAGTATATCTTCACAATCAATGACATCCTGCCGCCGACCGGTCACACAAAACATATCAAGACTCCGCACCGGTCACTCCCTCCTCGTCCTCCCCTAACCACTTATAATCTCACATGTTATTCCCATCCACCCGAACTAACTCTACTTGATGGAACAAGGAAACAATCACAAGGGGTCAGAGTTAGAGTCACGCCCAACTAACCATCTAACCATCTCACCTGTTATTTCCATCCACCCGGACTAACTCTACTTGATGGAACAAGGAAACAATGACTCGACGGTTAGTATGGACTTGAGGAGTGGACTACTTGAGATGGTACCCACAGTCATATAGAATCTGAGCTCTCCAACCGTCGAAGGTTTTCTGAGAATGTAGGTTTAGAATTAAACTGAAAGCAAGTACACACATGAAGCAGTGAAGAGAGAGGCCACGAGACTCCTCTCTTACACTGCGAAGGACTCACACAAGAGTCTAAACTCAAACGATACCTTCTAACTAAAAACGGTGACAATAACTACTCTTGGCGGCGGTGCTGCCACTCCACACGACGTGCACCGTCAGAGGTCACTTATTACACAAAATCCAAGGCAAAACCAAGTCAAAACCAAAGTCAACCAGGGGCCAAATCCCGGACTAAACAGTGATCTACAAACGAAGATCTTGGCCTACTTCCGGGCCAGATCCTTGAGTCTCTTCCGCTCCTCCCTCCTCTTGCCTTTCTAGGAACTCCGGCTTGAAGTCCGGGTGGGCGCGGCTGCTGCAAGTGCCACCAATGGCGCAAATACATCGGTGGAAGGGGTGGTTTGGGTAGTCGTTGCCCTCAACAAGGTTTCCCTTGAAAGCAAGGAGGAATCCGGGCCATCAGGTGTGATTGACACAATAGTCATGCCCGGATGAGGCCCGGATTGTGTCGGAAGGATTGATATCTGACTTGGGGTGCCAATGATGACATCCGGGCCGGATATCTGTCCTAGAGTGTACAAGTAAGAGGAACTCTCACTTGCGGTCTTCTCAATATGAAGCTCGCTTTGTAAAGGCGCCACAATCGATGTAGTACTCGGGGGATCACTGAGTGGCAGCTGGCAAGGATGCACGGGGAGTGGGGGCTCCATCGCAACACCCGGGCGTTCCTTCCAACCACTCTGCATCGGTGTGGTGACCTCTGAAGGGAATGGTTCTGTCGGGACCCTCGAGCTCGCGAGTTGAGGGGGCAAATCCGGGCTGTCAAGGTCCACCACTTCCTTCTCTATCCGTGGGCCGTGATCACCGAGGTGACGCTCCTGCGGATTCGTCTCCGAACCCGAGTCTCCATCCTTGTCGTAACTGTCAGAGTCTTCCACAAACTTGAGTAGAATGTGAGTGAGATTGCTCACCAATAACCTGATGTTGGCATAAGCCGTCTCAACCTTCACGGTTTGCTCCATCACGAAGGCAATCACTCGCTTGCTGGAAATGTGGTCATCTCTCTCCAATCGAGAATCGAACATCTTGGCCTTCAGTACCACATCTGCTGGAAAAGGCAATGCTATGTCTACATGTTGTAACGCTGCCACCGAGGCATTGGCTTGGAGAAGAGCCGCTTTGCAACTTCTCTCTGCTTCCAACGCTCGGCTCTTCACCTTTGTCACCTTGAGTGTGAGTCGGTTGACCTTCTGCTCCATGAGGCGGAGATTGCCAGCTCCTCCAACCTTCTCTTTGATCGCAGCGATCAACCCTTCACATGGAGGGTTATCCACCAAGCTGCTTGCTTGTCCCAAAGTCCTATCCGCATCTTCCACATATACGCAAATGGCTTCTAGTAACTCAGAGGCCGGGTAAGACTTGCCTCCAAGTTGCGCCAGTCCGATGGCTGCGGCGCGAATGGCTGCGCGGGTGCGGGTGGAGGGGGCTCCTCCCTGTCTCTGTCTCTGGCGCTTGGGAGGTGGTACTACCTCCTCTCCTGACTGTGATGAGTTGCTCCCTCTTTCGGACCCCGATTCCGGTTCTGACTCTGTCCCTTCGAACTTCTTCATCATCAGTTGCGTTCCATATACCATGTCCTCCTCCGGAATAGTCTCCTTGAAATGGTGATACAAGTGGATCAGAAACGGGCAGAGGAGTGCACGCTTGACATTGTGAATGCTCCTGGTCAACTCAATCACCACATTCTTCACAATGATGGCCCAATTCACCACTCTCTCGCCAAGGTAGGAGCCATACACGGTGTTAGCAAGAGTAACCGTCACTCGGATAGGTTTCTCGGGGTGTAAGATTGGTACAAGGAATGCGAAGACCCATCTGGCGCGGGGGTCCGCGCAATCTTGTACCGCATAACCATTCTTGGCGTCCTTCTTACCGAACCTCCCGTTGGCATACTCCTCCTTCTTCGTACTTGTCCATCCCGCCCCTTGTCGCGGAAATCCATACACCTCTTGCCACCTCCCCATGGTCCATCGATCTGGACAAGCCCGAATGCTATCTCCATCGAATTCCGGTAAGGGATCTTGCCGCATTTCCTGCACAGTGGATTTCACCCAAAAACTCCAACAGAAATCCAGAAGGAGGAGACAATCCATGCGAAGGAGATCCTCTTTGAGCTCGGTGAGCTCCAGAGGATCCTTGGGAATGACTGGGAAAATATCTTTCTTCCCTGATGGCACCAAGTTGGAGGCCATTTGATTTGGGTGGTAGGACTTGCTCTTCTTGACCCTCGACTGATGTCCTCTCCTCATAGGTGGTGCTCTTCTTCTTCACTTGTACGCTGGCTCGGAGCTCCCTTGATGCCGGTACTCCCTGCTGGCCCGGAGCCCCCTTGATGCCGGTACTCCCTGCTGGCCCGGAGCCTTCTTTGGTGTGGATACTCCTTGCTTCGCTCGGAGCTCCCTCGTCCTGCTGTTGATGAGCTCCCTCATCTTGCTGTTGATGAGCTCCCTCATCTTGTTGTTGATGAGGTCCCTTGTCTTGCTGTTGATGAGCTCCCTCGTCTTGCTGTTGATAAGCTCCCTTGCTGGCCCGGAGCTCTCCCTGCTTCTGTTGTTGATGAGCTCCCTCCTCCTATTGTTGATGATCTCCTTCGTCTTGCTATTGATGAGCTCCCTTGCTACTGTTGATGAACTCCCTCGCTAGTGTTGATGAGCTCCCTCGCTGGCCTGGAGCCTCCCACGGTGCCGATGTTGATGATCCTCCTTGTTGAGCTTGCTGTGATGATCTTCCTCGTGGAGCTGGTCTTTATTCCTGGTGGTCCGCCCCTTGGGGAACCTTCCTGGTCCCTTCTCGTCCCGCTTCTTCTTACCTTCCGGGCGAGATTCGGTCTCCTTCCTTCTTCCGAGCCAGATTTGGTCTCCTTCCTTCTTCTGGGCCAGATTCGGTCTCCTTCTTCCTTTCGGGACAGATTCGGGTTCGTACGGGTTGGCCCAGATGATGGCATTCCCTGCCTCTTGGTCTTCATGCGGATTTGGAGCCCGACGGGCTGTTTTTAGGCTAGAGTCTAAGTCATAGCTCTAGGTCCCTTCTTGCTACTATTAAGGCTTTCATAAAAGCCCCGTATTCCTCCTATCCTAATCTTATTTAAAGATTAATCCCGGGTGGGGATAACCTTCTAGCCTAGCTATCTTGCCTAATTTTAATACCTATATCTACCTAACTAGAAAAAACGAAAATTTTGTGGTACGACAAACACCTCCGCAATAGCTCTCTCAAACTCTTCCAAGCGATCTCCTGAAACTGACCTAGATAGTTTCCTCCTCCGGCAAAACAATTGAGTTGCACTATTCCGGAAGAACCACTCGCACAACCACACACACAAGAATGGATCCGTCGCTCACAAGTTCCACACATCACACCACAAGCACAAGATAGCAAGTCTAGTACAAAAGGGAAACGTATATTTCCAGGTGAGAAGAACAAGATGAAAAGGTTTTTCCCAAAACCTCTCTACTAAGTATCAACTAAGTCCCTACTAAACTTAGCCTTCCTCCTAGCTATCCTACAAGAAATCCGCTGGATCTTATCTAAAAGATCCGAGAAATCCGGAATAGTTCCAAATCGGATCTCAGATCCAAAAATCACGGAACAATTTTGTCTCCGGAATTCCTACTCTAACTACACAACTGGCGGTCGATTCCGGCAGCAGCCGGGTGCACTTGGGGCCCCATCGTTAATTGCTGTTGATGCGGAATCTTATCCTAAAAAGAAATACAAAACCTTACTAACCTGAGTCGGAGCACCTGGGCCCCGATTTCTCCCACTCCTGCGAGAAGGGGAGATCTCCACCGGAGCGCGCTGCTTGCCCTTTGCCTTCTTCGATGATGCCGGCGAAAGGTTGGTCCTCCGGGTCGATGGTCCGGTCATTGGAGAAATCCTAGCCACCAGAGTCCTCACGTCCGGTGAGGGAGGGGGCTGCTCCAACGAACCTTCCGGAACAAGCGGTGCTGAAAGTTCTGTCACGGATGCTGACCTGGTCTCCCGGACCAAATCTCTGTAGCTTTTGGATAGACTTCTTGGCCCAGACGCCAAGTTCCTCCGGGACACAAACTTGGTTGGTGCCGAAAGGTCTCCTTCCGCCAGAGGATCCGGCAAGCGCATGTTAGATGGCGACAGCAGATCCGGAAGCTTCTTCAGGATCTCACTGGTACTCGAGTTCGGAAGTACGATGCCCTCCGTTGGTGTCCAAGGTGACGGAGTGTCAAGAGACTCCGGATTCGCTAAGGTCCCCGGAGCTGGAGCGGTCTTGGTCGGCGACTCCGTAGGGGCCTGTAGAGCCAAAATGATAAAAATAGATTTTTTCCAAAAATTAAGTGTAAAAAGGGTTGTAGATATATGGAGAATTAAAAAATAATGATTAATTTTACACTAAGTACTTAATTAGTTGGAAAGTACCTATTCATATCCAAGAATAAGGAAATAATGGGAAAAGGGTTGAACTCGCACCCTTTGGATAGGTTGTATCTTTTCATGAATGGATATGAAGAGATGTGAAGATTTTGTGGAATTAATCTTAATGGTTAATACTAGGGAAAACCTCTTTCCAAGAGTTGTACCTCTTGGATGTTGAGTAGAATCACTAGCTTGAATTTTTAGCATTCTTGGCCATTACCATAGAAATTCCTTGGAGGAAGATTGGAGTGAGCCCTAGCTTTAGGTGAAAGAGCTAGTTGATGACTCTTAATGTTGTAAGAGTATTTAATTTTATATATGAATATATAATTGTTATTGAATTTGCATATTATGTAGAGTCTTGTGACTTGAGTCATATGTATAATTGCAATATTATGTGAACTTCATTGCATAAATTTGACATTGTGTGTTGTAAATGCAAGTGCATGCATTAGGTATTAATTGTGGATAAAATTCTTATGCATGAATGCATTGTATATTTATTCTTCATGGAATAAGATAGGGAAATACCCTAACTACTAAGGTCGTGGGTGTGACCTTGTGTGTGTGTGTGTTGGAGCATTAATCATGAGTGTGAAGATTAATGGAGATAATGTGAAATTAAGTGACTTAGTGCATGAGATGTGTAATGCATAAGTACTTAATAAGATCTCGAGTGTGAGTGAGCATAACTTGAGTATCATAAGAATAAGAGTGGAGTTCTTATTCATGTTAATGCAATTTGTGCAATAAACATCAAGTGGCATACCTTGATGCATGGCAAGAGTATCATATTATGCATACAAAAAAATTGGCATTAAGTCTAACCTTAATAGAAGGGATTCTCTAAGGTAGGCTAAGTTGTGAGTATTTAAGAATCTATCATACGAGAGAAAATAAAGAACAAATCCCAAAGAAAGACTTAAGAAGAAAACATAGAAACTTAAGAATCTTAAGTCCAAGTTTGGATACATAAGCTTATGAAGAGTGAGACCTTAAGTACCATGAGACCTTTAAGTTTAAGGGCTTGGACTTAAAGGTTCGTATAAATGAGAATACGGGACAACATTTGCATTCAGTGAGATGCACTCTTGGTTCTGGAAGTCTTAAAGACAGAAACTTAAGAACACTGTAGGACCGAATTGGTCTAGATAGTGCAAGTTCTTAAGAATCAGTCCTAAGTGAGAAAGTGAGTGCTTAAGAACTCAAGGACAGAAACTGTGTTCTTAAGAACATGGACCCGACCAAGAGAGAAGCCTTAAGTAAAATTCAGACATCTTAAAGACAAAGTGGTACGAGTAAGTGTGGAACACCGTGGTCTTTAAGGGATAATTGTGGGTAAGTGAACTTAAGTGGAGACTTAAGAGGTGAACTCTTTAAGACTTAAGTTAACTTGTGTATGGGATTTTTTGAGACTAACCATTGTCTTAAGAACGTGATCACGTGGACCGAGCGGACGGACGTGAAAAGTGGAGCGTTTTTGCATGAGGTAAGAATGTGAATTCTTAAAGATTGTAATTAAATAACCAATGCAATGAGACTTAATGGAAACTTCCATTAGCCCAGTGTGGCAAGTGTTTAAGGATTAGTGGCATAAGCACAAACTTAAAAGGACTAATGTTCCGTCTTATGGCACGAGAGATCCTTGGGGTTTAGACTTTGTTTGTGGATCCCTTAAGAGTGATGCTAACAGCCCTAATTTCCTAAAAATAGATAGATAACCTTAAGAATTAATCAAAAAGATAGCTTTAACGACACAATTAATCTCCAATTACTTAAAACTAGGCGTATGATCATCCCCGTAACGAATCCTATGAGGTGTGGGTACACTTGGGTGTTTTATCATAGTGGTGAAAAATCACTCTACATTTTTTTGGCGACCATGCTGGGGATGGTACCGTCAAGTTTTTAAGTATTTTTCTAATATAGGAAAGCTGTCAAACTTAAGTCAATTACTTAAGTAAACTATCATAGCATTTAGTTTTTTGTGAAGTTATAAACTTTGGAATTACTGAAAAAAATTATTAAAAATTTAAAATTTATATTAAAAAAAAAAGAAAAAAAAACTTTTAGTAAGGAGTGAAGACATGTTGTTACAACATGTCTACTTTTCCATGGGAGGTTTCTGAAGAAGCATTGAGTGACTTCTTTAGTGGTCCATATTTGTTTAGCGCCCTTTATCGTGTCTATAGAGGTGCGTATTACGGACAAGGATTTCAATTTTATGGGGCTCACCTAAAAATTGATCAATCATTTAATGAAAAATTTGAACAACTACCCTTAGAAATTAAACAATTAATTTTAAACAAAGTGTGGAATAAGGGTGAGGGTTTTAATGAAGTAATTGTCAAGAAAAAGACTTTATATTTAAAATATCAACTACACTACCTTTTTGCTCAATATGGTAGATTGAAACTTCAAACACAACCATTAATTTCTAGAGGCTTAGGGGCTTGGAACGGATACAAGTTTAATCAAGAAACTTATATCTTTGCTTATAGTAAACAAAACTTAGAGAGCAAAGTATTCTTTCCCGACTTCTTATCTAAAGATCCAGAAGTTCCCGTGAGTGTAGCCTTTGATTTATTATGTATTTAAAAAATGAGTTCCTCAAATGAAACTTTTAAGGAACAACGGACAAGGTTGAAAAGATTGTTAATAATTTATTCTAAAATTCAATACAATGAAGAGAAATTATTTAGACTTTTGGGGACAGAAATAGAACGTATTAAAGACAACAACCAACATTCCATTAATAGGAAAAAGATCATCAATACTTTTTTACAAAAATTCAATTACCCAAGAGAATTAATAATAGAACCATTGTCACGAGAATTTAAGATAGAACCATTTACCCTGACTGATTGGCGTCACTATTGTTACCTCAATGGAGCAAATGAGAAAAATTGAACGCCTAAATTCTAAAAGTGAAAAAAATAAGTCCCTTAAATTCTTATATGCAAGAATAGCTTATTATGAAACTTTCATTAGTCAGGATAGGAAATATTCGGATATAATAGAAATTGAAATAGAAAGATTAATTGAGCAGGCAAAAGAATGGTTGAGTGAACTTGAGATAGGGGAATTGTTGGCATATTTGGGTTACCCCATAAATAAAGAGAAGGAATTAAACCTATCTATGGAGGCTCTCCACCTTTGTTCAAGTTAAAATTCTTTATAATACCTTGAAATACCATACAAGTACCCCAATGACAAAATGAACCGAGAGAGTGATCCTTTATGTACCCCAGTTAATGGTGGGAAAATAATTAGGAGATTAATCACTACAATTTGTGCATATCACCGTATAGGACCTTATGATGGGGAATATTTGAAAATAGCCGAAAGTGAGATAGACCTTTTAATAGGTATAGCCAGTGAATGGTTGGGAGAAAATGAAATGGGAGCCTTATTAACTATGTATAAGTATCCACGAAACATTGCATGGAAAGTTGAGGGAATGAAGCTTACAGAGGAAGCAATTTATCTTTGTTTAAATTTTAAATTTTAAAATTTAGTTCAGAATAAGGATAAAAATAAAAAACCTATGGGGATTACTAATGTCAGGAAAAGACAAAGAGAAAAGAGAAAAACAAAAAGTCGAGAGAGCTCAACGTTATAAGAAAAGGGTAGAGAGGAAACAACCAATGTGGGACTCCGTTTCCACATGTTGCCGGAAGATAACTTTAAATCCGGTTAAAACAAAAAAATTAGTTAAGTAGTTATGGTAGTTTCTACTAGAATTCATCTTATAGTCGTCAGAAAAGAATAATGACGGATGGATCAGGTTGCGAACACTAATTAAGCCAAAATCTGTTAAAATCGGAACCAGAGCAGTTACCAGATTTCCGGGGCGGACAGTTATTCGGAACCGTCAGCCGGAACTGTCGCCATCAACTGTCATCATGACTGCGTACTAACTGCCGGACTACTTAAGGCTGGGATTCGGGGGGAGAACTCTTTCTTCTCCATTTCTTCGTCGCGTGCAGGGTTTTCGTCTTCAGGCTTTCTTCCTCTCCCTCTTTCACTTCCTCGCTCCCGGTTTCTAATCTCTGGTCGTTAGGGTTTGAAGCTTAGACGGTTAGAACAGACGTGCGTCCGTTAGGGAGTGCTTTTGTGAGGACGGTGCGTGCAGGGACTACCTTGAGAGACGGTGAGGATTTAGGAGGTCATGAAGACTGTACCGATGGCTAAGAAGAAGAGGACGGATAGAGACGGGCGCGGCAAAAGAGACGAAGAGCCGACCGCGGGACTTCCCCATTTGGCCCGAGTCCTTCCGGACATCCCCGAAGACCTGGACGAATTCAACCTCCTGAAGTCGAGCCTGAAGACTATGGGGTGCGAAGGGTTGCTCGAAGTCCCCTGGGGTATGCGGGAGGAGATCTACGTCCAGGAGCTTATCGGCGCTCCGGACAAGAAGTACCAGGGGTTACTGAGAGCCCATCCGGAAAACTGGAGAGTTCCGGAATGGTCCCAGGCGTACGACTTCCGGGGCGGACGCACCAAAGTGGTGGAACAACGAGATGAATTCCTGGTGGACGAGTTTGCGAGTCCGGCTGATCCAAAGGACGGCTACAACATGCAGGACCTTCGGCATCTGGACGCCCAGCTCGTACTAGGGTTTTTAAACCCTATTTTCCATCCGGAAAAGCCGAAGCGGGTGGTGGCGAAGTGGGCCTGCACCTTCCTCGGGGCACTCCGGAAGAAGATAGTGGTGGATTGGGGAACGCTTATGACGGACATGATCAACCGTCTAGTAGCCAACCTCCAGAGGGTGAAGAAGACGGCAACACCCTTGGCCTCCTATGTGGTGCACCTCTATGCGCACCACCAGCAACTCACTACGGCGGAAGTCCGGAAGTATGATATCGTCCTCAACTTCCAGAAGTACGGAGGGGACGAGTCTGAAGAGGAAGAATCCGGAGAGGAGGAGCCAGCGCCGGAAGCAGCCACCACCAGCACTCCGGAGGGTTGAAAGGCCCCAAAGAGACCTCGGGGGAAGGAACCTGCGACGGAGAGTCCGGGCATCCGAAGCTCCTCTGCATCATCCGGAGAAGACGAGTCTGGACCCTCAGAAGGGACCAGCCGGAAGAGGAGAAAGGTGGACCGGGACGACTCCAAGGGTCAGCTCAAGCTGATGGATGAGCTCACACGCGACATTGGCTGGAGGGTTGGACTCCTCAAGGAGACCAACTACATCATCACCAGCAGCGTGGAGCAAATCTTCCGGAGTCTGGGCGTCGAACGGCTGGAGGACGCCTGTAATCGTGAAATTTCACCTTCGCAAAACACCTAAGACTCACACAAGTCTATCCTTGATTCTAAATTCTTCCCGGAATGGTCTAGCGTCAACCGTTAAGTAGTTTGTCTTTAATTAGAGGTCAAAAAGCTATCTTTCCATTGAAATACTTAAGTTTATGCACTCGTTTTTAGGGAATTAAGCCTTAAAACATATCACCCTTAACATTCCACTCTTAAGGTATTAATCCCAAGGATTTAAGTGCTTAGGTAGAGCCTTGCTCCTTCAAAGAGCCTTGCTCTTGAGTTAACTATGAATATGCACGTTTGTTAGTTTCCTATACTTTTGCCATCTTCGGCATTTGGATACTATCCATTGCACTCATGGTTGATTCCTTAATTAATTCCATTTAGAATTCACAAACTTACCTCGTGTAATTCGCTCCACTTTTCACGTACATCCCACGGTTCACGTACTCACGTACTTATCACAAGTGTTAGTCTCGAACAACACATAAGTTAGATTAAGCCTCTAAATATTTCTACTCTAAGTCCGGACTTAAGTCTAACCTATCTATTAGTCCTTAACACTTAAATGCAAAAAGAGTATCTTCACTCTTACACTTGCATGACTTAAGTTCTGTAACTCAGACTTAAGTTTTCCCTTACAATAGACTTAAGTCCTAACACCTGGACTTAAGTCCTTATCGTTTATACTTAAGTTCTTTCGCACTCCAGACTTAAGTTTTATCACTTAAACTTAAGTTCTATCCCACAGTAGACTTAAGTCCTAACACTCATACTTAAGTCCTATCGTCTATACTTAAGTTCTTTCTCACTCTGGACTTAAGTCCTGTCACTTATACTTAAGTCCCTCTTCACTCTAGACTTAAGTTTTATCATTCAGACTTAAGTTCTTCCACTTAGACTTAAGTCCTGTCATTCATACTTAAGTCCTTCCTAACTCTAGATTTAAGTTTTGTTGTTTACACATGCACGAGACTCCCGTCTTATGTCTTAATACTTAAGTTTCCACACCTGAACTTAAGTATTTCATCAATTACTTATGCATTCCTCACATTAATGCATTAAGTTTCTTACTCCAAATTAATTTCTAAATGCCTTACATACACTTAGAATTATTACATTAATATTCACAATGTCACTTTGACATAGTTAGGATCTTCCCTAACTTTATTTCTTGAAGTTTTAACATTATTAAGTATTCATATTTCACTCATATGTAATACATTAAATTTAATTCATCACACACACACACAATTTCATATCACATAATTAATTAGAATAGTATTCTAATTTTTACAATGAAGATCTAAATAAATAATTAATGCATTTATGCATAGGAATTTATTCACAATTAATACATCATGCATATATTTGCATTCACAAAACACAATATTAAATTTATTCAATGAAGTTCAAATATTATTGTAATTATACATATGATTCAAGTCACACACAAGACTCTACACACGCAAATTCAATAATAATTATATATTAATAATTTCACACACAACATAATACTCTTACAACATAAGAGATTTCTTCAATTACTAGCTTTTTCACCTAAGCTAGGGCTCACTCCAACCTTCCTCCAAGGAATTTCTATGGTAATGGCCAAGAATGCTAAAAATTCAAGCTAGTCATTCTACTCAAACCCAAGAGGCACACCTCTTGGAAAAACGGTTTTGCCTATAATTAACCATTGAGATTAATTCCACTAAATCCTCACATCTATTCATATCTAGATATGAAAAGGTACATCCTTCCCAAAGGGTGCAAGTTCAACCCTTTTCCCATTAATCCTTCTATCTTAGATATGAAGAGGTACTTTTCAATTAATTAAGTACTTAATGTAAACTTAATCATTAATTATTTAATTTTTCATATATCTACAACCTTTTTTACACTTAATTTTCTGAAAAAAACTATTTTTAGGATTTAGGCTCTACATAGCCCCCTTCTTAGCTCGGAGACGTCCTCGTCGACTTCAACGACCTTTGTCCTTGAACTTAATCTTTTGCAATCCATCTCTTACTTATTTATCCTTTAATCTCCATGTAGCTTTCTTTTTCTTTTTAAGGATTGTTGATTGTCTTTATTTGCTTTTCATTCTTTCCATCTTAAATAAGTATGTCTCTTACATACTTAAGTCTTTAAGTTTCTTCTAAACTTAACTCCGTTGATTACGTCTTTCACTTAGACGTTAATATTTCTTTCTTTTAGCTTTAAATTTTTCATTCTCTTTTAGATCTTCTCTTTTTTTACTTTTATTGTTCTTCATCATTCCATTTTTCTCTTTTCATTCTTTTTTTTTTTTCATTTTTTTTTTCATTTTTTTTAATTTTTTAATATATATATATATATATATTTTTTTTTAATTTTATTTTTTTTATATTATTTTTTTTTTCTTCTTTGGAAAATTAGCACTCATTAGTACTCACATCACTAAATTAGTACGTTAGTAGATTGGGTCTTCACTACTAATTACTAATTCTATACTGCTAATTTCCTTACTTTCTTTTCTCTCTTCTATTTTACCTTCAATTTCAGTTGAAGTATCATGCTACATACAATTTAAATAGTGTGTATATCACCTCACTACTAATTGTGCTAACTATCTTTTTCTATTCTACCCTTTTCTCGCTCAACATAAGATTCTCTCATTATGTTATCATGTTCTCTTTTATTTTTTCCTTTCAACTACTTTCTCTCAATCTTATCATGTTCTCTCTTATTTTTCCCTTTCTTCTATATTTCCATTTCTTTCACATTTTATTTTTCCAACACATTTTTAGACTTAGAAGTTTAGGTACTACTCTATTTACCTTGACTTGCTAAATCATTAAGTTTTTTGAGATTTACTTTTAACTCGATCATATCTTGCTTAAATCCACTCAAGCTTCTTTTTGAGTTAATAGATTCTAAACTAGAATGTTTCTCATCCATTTTGTTTCATCTCTCACTACTACATCTAAACTTAACATTTCTCACATATTAAGTCTCTCTTGAGATAATATAGGTATGTTTTTGTCTAATTGTTCTTTTATTATAAGATTCTCTCAATGCCATACCTAGACTCAAGGTTCTATTCACATTGTTCTTTCTTAAGATTCTTTCTTCATATTTTACTTCTTCTTTTTTTGAATTTTCTCTCTTTACTTGAGACATCTTAAGGTGCTATCCTAGTTGTTCTTTTTATACTAACTTGGATAATCCTTTCTAAGATTCTCTTTCCAACTCACATATTAATCTTCTTTCTTTCATTCATTAATATATAGTTTTTTTTTTTTTTTTTTTTTTTTTTTCATGTTTATTTGGTTTTTATTTGATTTTTTAAATTTTTTAACTTGCCTTACTAATTGTGTCGTTCCTTATTCTTCACGAAGTTAATGAAGATTCTTGTCTGTATGATCTCCTGCGTTGTGCCTTAATAACACAGCGTATCCATTTTCTTCTAGTCTACTCTTTCGTTAACTTCGTCACAGCTTCTCCTGTCCACTTCACCTATTCATAATTCACCAGCTCGGGCAACTCCTTGCTGAGGAATACGTCGATCTTCAGTCACTTTGTTGCAGTTAACCCACTCCGTGCTACACATTGATGTATCTTCATCTATCAGTGATTGCCGAAGCATGCATCACCTGTTTGATCTTCTAGGCGAGCTCTGGTATCGAAGCATTAACACTTCACATTCTTGTTAGCGCTCAGCCCAGCAGCTGTAGGGTATCATATACGGTGACGGGTGCCCGAGGGCTCATGCGCGAACCACATTGTCCCATATCGATTGGCGTTGCCCTTCCGTGCTTGGATATAATGCCTTCTTGGCACACTCTCCTTCAGTTCGGCCTTGGTGGCCTGGTTATCGTTGGATGCGAGTAGACGCTGTCGTGGCAACCTCCGGGTGCTAGTGCCGGGTCTCTACTCAACTACACGACGCACGCCCCACCACGCCACGTAGCGTAGTACAGGTGCAGGTGTAGATATAGGTTTGCAGTTGAAGCAAATTTTTTTTTTTTTTTTTCAAAGTTCAATATTCCAGACGTCATTCTTTACCATATTTGAGGTTTGGAGATCATGTCGAACTTACAGAACCAATTCCATGCTTCAAAAAATTTCTTGAACTAACTTTTTCATCTTGAATAGTTAACGTTCCAAATAATAACTCTGTGTGTATCTACTCTTCCAGATGTTTTTCAAACACGGTTACAGCTTAACAACTTATATCATAATTCATGCACAGGTCAATAATCGGAAGTTACGCCATACTTAGAAAACTTTAGGCTTGTTTCAACGAACGAAGCTTCACGTACAATCTTGAAAACAAACATTGCCATATTAAAAAATACGATGTCAAGCATTAGTTCCAAGTTCATAGCTCCATCATCTGAAGTATCTTTAACTAGGCTATCCACAATAAGCTGTCCATAACTCCTAGGCAGCATCTCCAACTTAAACTATATAAAACTATAAGCATAAATTCAACGCTTGTCATGTCGAGGTCGCCTGTGCTTCATCTCATCTGTAGTCTCTAATTCGGTGAGGAAAGTTTGGCGATCCACCTCCTCCAAGTTCCGACATAAGTACTCATCCTTCATCAAATACGTCCTCTTAGTCCGCTGAAAAGTCAGCCAGAGTGCCATGTCCTTGTATCGCTTCTAGTCAAACTCTAGCACAAACGCCGAGCTAGACGTTGGCAGAAATCCTGTGATCACCATACACTCCAGCATGCATATATACCTCGCAGGTCGCTGCTGCAATTTCAACCAAATCAAAAATTCCACCTTGGTCTCATCAACCGGTTCACGTTAACAACCATCCGGAAAAAGGTACACAGATAAGACAAGAAGTTGCAAAAAATTGCAGCCCGGAAACAAATAGGATCAGTATGATGTCGGTGTGCTTCGAAAAATGTCCTGTATGATAGATGGCACTCCTGCGGTGTGTCGAATGCTCCAGGGATGATAGGCCAATTGTATGGTACGATGTCGATCTTGGCCCATGGTGCCCACTTGTATCGCCTCTGTCCCTGCAGCGGACACAAATGAGCGTCTAGCGCTACCGCTGCTGGAACTGTTGTCTGCCACGTCTGAGTTATCATTGGGTAAACAACATCCCAAGGTCGCCACTGTGTTGGTGATAATCCAAAGTCCTCCAACAACCACGTCATGGCATCCCACGTCACGATAGGCTGCTCACTCGCTGCATCAAACATAGAATCATACTTTCCCAGGTACCATTGTTTTAGAATGGAACCGGCCACTGGCAAAGAAATCTTTAATTCCGAGGGCAACTTGAAATCCCAAGGGGGTGGAGTAAACAACACCTGCTGATAGGCATTCTCCAGGTTGTCAAGAGCTAGCTGCTGGCCCTCCACCACCATCTTCAAACGGTGACACACTCGTGTATACTCATAAACATAATGTCCACAGGTGAGCTCTCCTCTCTGAGCCGTGGCCTCGCGGCTCTGTACTAAAGCCAAAGTGGCCGTAAGAGCATTCTCATCACGCACCTCGTGATAAAGAAGCTCAGCCCGTTGTCTCGACTCCGGAGTGCTGACTGTAGACACCCTGATCTCAGGGATCTTCACTGGTCTAAAAACTTCATTTGGCCTATCCCAAGCTCTCTTGGATGCTAGTTGGTGCTCCAGGGTCAGGTAATAGAGTAGAACTCTCGCACCTAGATCAGCTATCGGATTAACCAACTTACTTGCACTTGCAAGTTGTAAGGCACCTCGTGCCAACATTTCACAAATCAAATTCCGCATGTTGGAAAAATGATCAGCACTAGCCCATAAAGTGTCAAACTCCTCATCTTGGAGTGTTGCTCCTAGAGCCAACTGTGAGATACTAAAGAAAGTGTCCCTCTGGAGTTCATAACCACGGAAAAGCGAGAAAGGAGGAGGAGCTCGCAACTCGTTATCCCACAAACACTGTTGCATCTTTTTCTTGGCTTCGCACTCAGTGGAGACTTGCAACTGCAGTCTATCGGCCGCTTCGGCAAGAGCCTTGATGTCTCCCTGCAACTTGGATATGAGAGTCCCTTTTCTTTAGGGACTGCTCGTACTCCTACTCTGTGACTTCCTCACTCTATCTAGTGCCTCCGCATGTTGTTCCTTCAACACGGTTATCTCCTGGGCATGACACTTCCGTAGCTCTGCTACTTCTTTTTCGTGATGTTCCTTCATCACCACCATTTCTTGAGCCAACCGCTCCTTGTTGCTCTTCTCTTGATCACAGAGCTCCTTCGCTTCACGCATCCCTACGACAACTTCCTCACACCTTTTGAAGAGGACTTGATCCTTGTCCTTTTTCTCCTTGGCTTCCTTCAGTTGTACCTGTAGGTCTGCACACTTAGCTTTCCAATGTGTTACATTAGCGGTCTGACGGGCCACCTCTTCTTGGAGCTCTCGTTTCTCCTTGTTCAGCTGTGGTGCCATGGCCTTTCGGAAAGCTTCCTCGCTGTTGTACTTTCGCTTCCACTCATCCCGCTCTTTGTGGAGATTCTGCAGCTCCTCGTTAACTCGCACCTTCTCCCTGTTAGAATCCCTCTCCAAATCTTCCGTAGCACGAAATATAGCATCGTTAGTTCTCTGGTACTCCTTTATCAGATCATCCTTCTCAGCTACTAACAATTCCAGTTCCTTTCTTCCCAGTGGTAGAATTGCTTCGTTCTTTAGAGGTTTCTTCTTAGCTGAATGAGGTTCTTCAACTACTACCCCCTTACCCTTTGAGATCTTGGAAGTTGTGGCTTGTTCCTCCACCTTGACCGTCGTGGTCGGCGCCCCCAGCTTCGATAAGGGCTCTTCTGCAGCTCTAGAGGTTGTCTCGCCATCCACTTCGAGGTTGATCACGTCCTTCGGCGTTGGAGCTGTGGCCTTCTTGGCTGCTCCCTTATCAGCAGTCTCCAACTCAGCCACTAAGTTCCGAGGTGCTGGAGCATCTGCTTCTATTGCTGGTTCTCGCCTTGCTTTCTTTTTAATCTTCACGATCTCTGCCGGTGGGGTCACCTGTTCATCACTTGGAGGCTGCGGCTCTGGGGTGCCACCGAGCTGAGTAGAAGTAGGCTCCGGGGTAAACGCACACGGAGGCGTCTCCTCTCCTGCTTTCTTGATTCCGCCCTCAGGTTCCTCCTGGGGCACTTCACCGCGCCGAGGTCTCTTCTTGGAGCTCGTCGCCTTCTTCGTCTCTTCCACTGCCTTAGACAAAGTCTGTTTTCGTAATTCAGGACAAAATTCAGAGAGATAGGTGGTACAGAAATATGCCTTAGTATGACAAGTCGTCTTGCTTGTCATCTCCTGCTTCATGTGCGTGTAGAGAATCTTCACCCAGTTAAAGCGTTCTCCTTGCCACGCCCTATATGCTGCCGCCAATCCTTCAAGTGAAATGATGTTAGGACCTGGCAATGATAATAACAGTCGTTGATTCACAAAAGTCAACCAACCTTTCCAGCGCATCTTAGCTTTGGTTACATTATATCCATGTTTGGCATCTTTCTTCTCCACCTTCGCAGTCTCTGGTGAATCAAAGAGGTGTAAGAGAGTTTCTTGATCCAACAGGGGAATGTTTACCAACGTCGGGCCGCTGTCACTCAAACCAGGAAAGTGTTTCTTGATCGTCGAGAGATCAAAAAACACCACCTCTTCACCGATAAGAAACTCATCTAGGGCCCCTCGATCGCTAGCGATGATGAACGTGCGCGCCCGCTGGAGGTTCGGTTCAGGCCACCTCTGCGCTATGAACTGCCACAATCCTGCACTCTCCAAGTTGGTGAGGTTGGGAAGCAGCGGTTTCTCTGGTAGGTAGATCGTCTTCGACGCAACAAGCTCGAAGTCTGTCTTCCGATTTCTTGCTGCTGCCATCGGATCGTACCTGTTCGACCTCATACACATTTCGTCAATATTCCAACTCGGTGTCACCATCAAGACAGATTTTATTTTTTATTTTTCCTTGTTCGTTTACTCTTGATTATTTTACTTATCCATTCAAATAGATGTGAAATTTCTTAGCTTATCAGTGCCACATGCAAGCTTTCAACTGAAATTATCCTGTCTTGTTCGTTAACTTACAACATCCAGTTGATCAATTCTTTTTGATACCTGGAAGTAGGTTTAGTCATCTTGCTCGCCCTGTTTTCAAACACTCTATTATGCTTGTGAGTATGATGACCTATTCCCTATCATACTGAACTACAGATGCTTTGAAGAAATTATATTTCCCTCAATAATCTCATGCCTCACAAGTCACTTCCCTGTCATCCATGTTACAGCTATGCGGAGATCAGGTTTCCTCTTGAACTGTTTCTGCACGTTACTAAAAATCAGATGAGTTAGTCCATGGTTTACTATTGCTATCGCAAGTGACTCTCACTCGTTCAGCTTTAGGTTCCTTTTTAACTTCAGCTTAGTTTTAGGAATTTCGCAACCTAATTCTGATCAACACTCTTTTTCACAGCACTTGACATTAACACAATTAGGTTAATATTCACAAAATCAGGACTGTTCATAACGTATTCGCAATGAACCCAACCCTCATGCACATCTGACCTTGTTTTAAAATTTCACGACGACGACGCAGACTGTAGGGTTTCAGTGACTTACCTCGAAAATTATTGCACTTGGTTCGAAAGAGTCACCGTACCTTCCTACGCTGTGTCTTCGACGTCAACGTCTTGTACCTAACATGTAGAATTTTGTGCTGAATTACGAAAGCAAGTTTCCTCTAACCTACTCACACTACTCGTCTTCAACGTCATCGCTCTCCTCTTCTCCAGCTGCAGCTATGGCGATTGTCACTGTATGAGCAAAGAAACTGTCTTTGTCTTCTTCCTGCTCCTGCATGATTACTTCATCGACGGTCCATAACCGCCAGATCACGCATCGGGTTCAAACATCTAGGTTCCAGCGCTATTCTTTTGTGTCGTGATCAGATCTTCATATTTTGGTGATTTCTCCTACATATCGTTGTTTGGCTCTTTGCTTCGCGCCTAGGTGGACACTGTTTCCAGTTCTTGTTGTCCAGGTGGACAGCGTCTTCCAAATTCCAGTTAGTGTTTGTCCACATCGACAGTGACCTCCAGCTAGTCTTTCTTGACATTTAATGTTTTGTCCAGCTCATCTTCCTTAACATGAATGTTTTGTCCACCTCATGCAAAATCTCAACCTTAATGCATGACTTAACTTTCATGATCTTTTACTCGCGATTTTTCCACTTTATTTTATTAAAGCTTTTAAGTTAGTCGAAACTTTACTTAATTCTTTTTTATCTTGCATTTATTTTGTCGTCTTAATAATTACTTCTTTACTCAAGTACATGGTCATGCCATCATGTCCAAAAAGTTTTATCATTTCCAAATTTTAGAATTTTACTTAGAAATTTCTTTTTATTTATTTATTTATTTTTTTAACACAAACAAATGGTTATTTTAGTGATCTTCCAAAATCTTCTAAAATCCCATTTAAGAAAAGTTTTTATTATGATGTCATAAGTATTTTGACTTATTCTTAATCATAATAAATTTTAAACTTTTAACTACTTTTCCACTCCCATCCAAATAGAGTCATTTCTCAATCATTCAAAAATTAACTTATTAAGGATACTTTCCAAATTTGTTGTTTTATTTTTCACTTTCCTCATGAGGCACTATTATGTAGACTTTTGCTTGTTACCCAATAGTGTAAAGAAGTTTTTTATTTTTATTTTTATTTATTTTTAATTTTTTAATTTTTTTCTCACAAGTAACTTTATTAGCAACTTGTGACATATCCCATCAAATAAGAAATTTTTTAATGCAAAGTTACAAAATCATCCTAGATTAGATTTCAAAGCTTTGCCATTATTTCTTACTTTCACCTGGGTAGTTTAGGGTCATTCCGGACCACTTCAAAGGTCGCATCTTGGAGGTCCTGCCCCCTTCTTAATGCGTAACTTGCCCTCAAGTTACATATTTTTTCAATCTGTAACCGTTATATCTTGTTGCATGGGTATTCCCTGTAAAATCTTGTAACTCAACAGAACCATTAGGATAAGACTTAAATATTCGATATGGGCCAAACCACCTCATTTTATATTTTCCTGGGAATTTTTGGAATCTACTATCATATAGTAAGACTAGATCATTATCTTTTAATATTTTTGGTGTTAGCTTACTATCATAGTAAGTTTTCCGTTGCTTTTGAATTGCTTCCATATTCATATAAGCTTGTGCTCGAATCTCATCGAGTCGTTCTAAATTATCAAAACGTTCCCTCAAGGAAGCCAAATCTCCCAATCTTTCAGAAATAGCAACCCTTAATGATGGTAGTTCCACTTCAATTGGTAACATGGCTTCCAAGCCATAGACCAATGAAAACGGAGTAGCCTTAGTTGTGGTTTTAATGGTACAACGGTAGGCCCACAAAGCATTAGTTAACTCATCATCCCAATTTGATGCATTTCCCTCTAATGTTTTTGTTATAATCTTACAAAGAATGCCATTAGACTTTTCGGTTTGCCCATTAGCTCTAGGGTGATAGGGAGAGGACTTTCGATGCTTAATAAAATATCGTTGTAACATTTTTGCAATAGTATCATTAATAAAGTGAGTCCCTCTATCACTTACAATTTCCTTGGGGCAACCAAATCTAGCAATAATATTTTCATAAATAAATTTTGCTACAGTATCTGCATCATCTGTCTTAGTTGCTACGGCTTCAACCCACTTAGTTACATACTCTGTGGCAACTAGGATGTAGCGTTTTTGTCCCACCCGACTAGGTGGCTTAATAGGGCCTACAAAGTCTATTCCCCATTTCTCAAAAGGGATTTGGGCTAAAATTGGTGTCAAAGGCATAGCTTTAGTAGCTGTAGGTTTACCAACTCTTTGGCAAGGGTCACATTTCTTAACGTAGGTAGTGGCATCAGAAAAAAGCGTAGGCCACCAATAGCCTGTTCTTAAAGCTTTTTGAGCCGTAGCCCACCCCGCAAAATGTCCACCACATGCATCTGTGTGGCAACCTTGTAAAACCATAGGCACTTCACTAGGATTTACACATCTTCTAAGTACATCATCTTTTCCTCATTTATACAAAACTCCACTAATCATAGTATAAGGTAAGGATTGGTGTACTAACCTTGTTTTATCTTTAGTAGTGTAGTCAACAGGGAAGATTCCTTTAGTCAAATAATAGATAATATCTGCATATTCTTGAGGAATTATGTCAAGTATTTCTATACCATCTTTAACTTCAAAGATATGTGCATCTGGAAAGCTATCATCAATAGATTCTGGATTGATTGTCTCACTAAGCCTAGATAAGAAATCTGCATTTTGATGGATCTTCCCAGGTCTCACATTAATGGTAAAGTCAAACTCTTGTAAAAGTAGAACCCACCTTGCTATCCGTCCACTCAATTGAGGTTTATTGATCATATACTTTAATGCATCATGGTCAATGTGGAAAGTGAACTTATATCCCAATAGGTAATGTCTAAATTTTTGAACAAAAAAGATCATTCCCAAACCTTCACGTTCAGTGACAGAATAATTTCTCTCAACAGCACTTAATTGGCGACTGGCAAAATATATGGGTCTATCCTGACCTTGACTATTTTTCTGACTCAAGACACTTCCAATTGCCATATTGGAAGCATCAACATAAACTTCAAAAGATTTGTCCCAATTTGGAGGAATTAAGATTGGTGCTTTGCTAAGCCGGCGTTTTAACTTATTAAAAGCCTTAGTGCAGTCATCTGACCAAACTCCAGGTATAAGGGTTTGTTTAGTTAAAGCATTCAAAGGTGCAGCTATAAATGCAAATCTATATATAAATCTCCTATAATACCCAGTGGCACCAAGAAATCCTTTAAGTGCAGTTAAGTGTTCAGGGATTTCCATTGTGATTATAACTGCTACTTTGTCAGGATCAACTGCAATACCCTCTTTTGAGACAACATGACCTAATAACTTACCACATACAGTGGCAAACTCAGACTTAGCAGCATTTATGGATATTCCATATTCTCGACAACTGTCGAAACATTGCTTTAATGCTTTGGGATGATCTTCCTTAGATCCAAATACACAGAAGTCATCTAAAAATATTTCCATAAACTTTCTTAGGTATTTTGTAAAAGCTTGTGTCATAACTCTTTGGAAAGTAGCTGGTGCATTGCACAGTCCAAAGGGCATAACATTTTATGCAAAGGTTCCCCAATCTGTGGTGAAGGTGGTTAATGGTCTATCCTCCGGAGCTATTTGAACTTGGTTATAGCCCGAAAATCCATCTAGGAAAGAATAGCACTCATGCCCAGCTACACCATCTAGAACTGCATCAGAAAATGGTAAGGGAAAGAAATCTTTCTTAGTGGCTTTGTTCAACTGTCTAAAGTCTTGACAAATGCAAATCTTACCATTTTTCTTAGGTACTATGACAATAGGTGACACCCACTCGCTAAATGGTACGGGATAAATGAAACTACACTCCAGTAATTTATCAATTTCCTCTTTGACCATTAAGGAATACTTTGGGTTCATCCTATATTGTCTTTGCCTAACAGGTTTAGCATCTGCTTCTAGGGTAATACGATGTTGACAAACATCTGGAGGTATGCCTTTTAAGTCTTTATATGTCCAAGCAAAGGCATCTTTCTCCTTCTTGAAAAATTCCAACCACTTATCATATTCTTGAGGTTGTAATCCATCATATATTTTTATTGGCTTAGGATCGTCTTTAGTTCCTAAGTTTATTTCTATAGTATTTTTTATTAAGGATCTGAAATTAGGTGTCTTCTTTTCACCTAGTAATTCTTCTGAATCACTTATATAAGGCAGTTCCTTATCTGACTCTCTTTCAATGGTCACATTATATATTGGGGCATTTTGCCATGCCTCTATGGCTGCATCTGAGTCATCCACCTGACTAGGAGGAACAAAATATTCTCCAGGTCCTAAACTTTTAATAGTAGGCATATCTTGGACTTTATTAGTGTCACCAGGTTCAGATTCAGAGTCTGCCTCAGTGGTCCAATCTGAATCCTCATTCTGAGTTTCTCCATGGTACTCCACTGGAAACATAGGTAGCACTATTTTACTTTTACCGTCCCCTATTGTTAACGTTCCTTTACCCCAATCATCTTGGCTTTGGCTAAGGATAACCAAGGTCTACCAAGGAGAATAGGGTAAGTCGATATAGACTCAGTTACTTTGAAAACAATATAATCAATCTTATAGTCAATCCCACCAATTATGGTATTTAATTGCAACAATTTACCTAATGGTTTCACTCGGCTTTGATCTGCCATTCTTAAGATAATAGGAGTAGGTACTATGTTAGTTATACCTAACTCTTCCATAGTGTTAACATTCATAAGATTAACACTACTCCCACTATCAATCTGGACTCCATCAACTAAAGTCCCATCTATAATGACATCAACTGTGGGTGCTCCTAGATCAAAAGAGATATCATGGACACTTACAATCTCAGGTTGAAGTTTGCTTGTCTCTTTGGTTGTTTTTGGTTTAGATTTCTTAATATTATTGTCCTCAACTATTTTGGCTCTTTTCCTTATTAGAGAGGATGTTAATTCATTCTTACAAGAGGGTGACAAAGCAAGTAACTGTCTTAAGGAGATCTGAGGTTGTAATCTATCCAAATCCGTAAGGATGTCATAAGGATTCATCCCAACAGCTAATCGCATCATTCTATGATGCTTTCTCTTTTTCAATGCCAATGAGGGTTCTTTAACAATGGTCTTTGAAGGTCTATAAAAAGTAGGTTGTTCCAACGGCTTTGTTGTAATACTTGGTTTATCTTTAGGTGGAGATACATCTTTTGGTTGTATAGGCTCTGGCCTAATGTTGGTCTGGGAATCACTATTTGTTATGTCTATCGTTTCTGGATTGGGTTTAGGTGGTTCAGGTTTCTTGAGTACAGTTGCCATTTGTCTACTAAGCACAGGATTGAGTTTAACTTTATTGTAATCACTTTCTGAACTACTAATTGGCTCTTGTTCCTTAGCTTTTCTAGCTTGTGATCTGGTAATAAAAACATCTTCGGGTGTAACCACAGCCAGATAATTCACATCTCTAGCATTAGAGGATTCTACCTCTTGAATGTGAACTTGCTTTCTTACATTAAGAAATTCTGTGATAATAGCAGTGCAGTAAGTAGAAACATGACCTGGTTGTCCACATCTTCCACAAACTGGGTTATATCCCACTTGTTGTCGTGGATTTGGACATTCCCTTGAGTAATGACCCGACTCTCCACACCTAAAACATACAACTCCCTTATTCCTATCTTGATTAGGTGGTCCTCTCCAAACCGCATGTTGACTATACTCATTGGTCCCACTGGGACGTCTGTTATCATTGGGTTTGGTAAAAGGTTGTTTAGAGGTAATCCTATAAGGGACTTTTTGATTATTATTATTACTTTGTGCAGGTTGTTCTTGCACCAAGGCCTTAACTTCTTTTATATTTCTACAAGTAGTTATATCATGGCCTTTTGCACCACAATAAGCACACTTAAGTTTAGGGATTCCTCCAATAGGATATCTACACTCTGTACTTAAGTGCCCATGCCCTTTACAGTTACTACACCAAATATTAGTTCTTTGGTTTGTAGCCTTAGGCCTCTTATTCTTTCCCTCATTAATTTGAACTGACAATTCTCTGAATTGTTTTTGTAAAGCTTGAATTTCAGTTTCTTCATTGTTAGCAGGCATTAAAGCTAACTGCTTCTCTCTGTCTAAGAGTGGTCCTGGTAACATTAATTGAGGTTGTTGGGTTATTGTTTTAGGATAGTAGTCTCTTCCACTTCTATCCATTCCTATTGGGTAAGGTATAGGCATATTTTGAGGATCTGGTTGTGTAATTCTTCTATTTTGATACAACATGTTAGATCTTTCCATAGCAGCTTCCCAATTTCTAGCAGCCTCATATGCTGCAGTTAAGTTTGCAGGATTAGAAAGTTTGACTTGATAGATACACAAAGGATCTAATAATCCTCTGGTAAATGTATTTGTAATCCATGACTCGGGCATCTCATTATCCCTCCATCTATGTAACAAATTCTTAAGTCTGGTATAGTAACCTGCTATAGATTCAGTAGGGTACATCTGAAAACTTTGTAATTGATCTTGCAAGGTATTATGATAGGACTGGGGTCTAAACCTGGCCAAAAACGCATCTTTTAAAGCATCCCAATCTGTTGGTCGAGGATTTAATGCTACATACCACCTCTGAGCTTCCTTTAGTAAATTACCAGGAAAACTAGTGATATACTTATCCACTGCTAAATTATTAGCTATTGCCACTACTTGGAATCTTTCCAAGTAGGAATCTGGATCCTCTCCTAGATCTCCATAAAATATGGGAAATGGAGCTATATTAAGCATCCTAGGATGCGCCATAGCAACGGGATCAACCAAAGGGTTGTCAGGAGTAGGAGGGGTTGAAGGTGGTGAGGATAATGAGGACCTGCTAGAGGTAAAATTAACAGAAGAAGTGTCAGAAGGAGAAGTCCTCCCAGAAGTACCTAAGAAATGTCCAACTGGACTCTCTACTCGTGATGGTGGTTCTGAGAGTTCTTCTTCTTCTTCAACACTGTTAAGTTTACTTTCAACTCCTTTAGGCTCACTTTGCCCACTTACTTCAAACTCCTCCTCGTTAATAAGATTATACTTAACCTCGTCTTCCTCCGCACCAGATTGGTCAATCTCGTCTTGTATGTCAAAGTTTAAGGTAGTAGGTCTAAGGATTTGACTAAATGCTTCTAACACTTCCTTACGAAACTCGTGTTTGTCTTCCTCATTTTCCAATGTTTTGGCATTAAGAAAGTGGTCAATAGATTCTTTTGCTTCACTATGAGTGAATACTGGTGTTTCTAATTTGGACTCAAATCTTTGATCAAAAGGACTTGGATAGGGAGTCTCAAAGTCTGTTTGGTTTGAGGAGTTACCTACTTCGTAGGTATGATCAATTGTTAAGGAGTTTGGTATGGGGGTTCTAAACAATTGTTCTAACTCATCAAGTTGTTGATCGTGAACGTTAAGTATACCTTGATTAAGTTTTTCATCTATTTCTTCCCCCTCTGAGGATCCTTCCTTTTCTAAGAAGTTAGACCAAGCTTTCTCGCTTTGGGTCTCCCAATTTTCTACTTTTGGGCTATCTGAACAACAAGAGTGAGTGGTATATTTTTTCTTTTTTCTTTTTCCTATGTATTCTTTTCTAGGATTTTTTAATGCTGCGAGTACCAACTCTTCTTGAGTAAACTGTAGCTTCTTTGATTCTGACTGAGGAGAGTTTGGAGGGTCGGGCAGTGTCTTATATGTTTTCTCCCTTTTAATTTGTCCCAATGCCTTTGCTAAGGCTTTTTCTAATTCATCATTTAATTTGAATGGAGAAGGAGTTGTAGCAGTGTTAAAGGTAGGATTGTGTACTCCCAATACTATAGAGGGTTGTTTTTTCTCTGCCCTTTTCTTAAAACGTTGAGCTCTCTCAACTTTTTGTTTTTCTCTTTTCTCTTTGTCTTTTCCTGACATTAGTAATCCCCATAGAGTTTTTATCTTAATTTTAATTTCGATTTTTGATTTTTTATGTTTAGACTTTTAATTTAAGCAAAGATAAATAGCCTCCTCTGAAAGATTCATTTTCTTAACATCTTCATGGATATGCCTAGGATAATTTAAGATAGTCAAGAGCTCTCCCATCTCCTCAGCACTCACCCAATGACTTAACTGTCCAAGTAATCCGTCTATCCCGTCTTCAAGTATTTTTAACTCTTTCCTATCATTAGGTGCAAGAGTTTTATAACGTTGAACTTTGGTTATTATGCGTCTTATTATTCTAGACCTTCTACTCAGAGGACTCTCCCATGGTTGTTCCATAAAGAATTTGGTAATGATACCAAGTTGTTAGGGTAAAATTTTCTATTTTTATCATTAATGGTAAAGGTTCAATGATTAATTCCCTCGGATATTTAAATTTTCTTAAAAGACCATTAATGATATCAATCCTCTTTTTTGAATTTTTATTATTTTCCTTAATTTTTTCTATCTCCTTCCCCAAAAGGTTAAATAATTTCAATTCATTATACTTAATTTTTTCATAGATTATTAACAATCTTTTCAACCTAGTTCTTAAGTCCTTAGATGTTTCATTTTCAAAATTCATTGATTAAAGACATAATAAATCAAAAGCTATAGTCACGGGAAGTTCTGGGTCTTTAGACAAGAAATCTGGAAAGAACACCTTACTTTGGAAGTTAAGTTTACTATAAATAAAGATATAAGTTTCTTTATCAAACTTAAATCCGTTCCAAGTTCCAATACCCTTAGAAATTAAAGGTTGGGATTGAAGTTTTAATCTACCATATTGAGCAAAAAGAAATTGTAGTTGGTATTTCAAATACAATGTCATTTTCTTGACAATTACTTCGTTAAATCCTTCACCTTTATTCCACACTTTATTTAAAATTATTTGTTTAATTTCTATCGGTAATTGTTCAAACTTTTCCTTAAAGTTTCTATCAATTTTTAGGTGTGCCCCATAAAATTGAAAACCTTGACCATAATATGCACCTCTATAAACACGATATAGGGCGCTAAATAAATATGGTCCTTTGAAGAAGTCACTTAGACTTTCTTCATTAATTTCCCATGGAAAAGACATGTTCTCCTAACTTTTCCTCCCATGGGTTCTCACACTAGGTATGTCCAATTCACTTTTGGATCAAATCCTTAATTTTTGTGTTTTTTATAATGAACCTCTTTGTTCATTAATACACTTTAATTCACAGTAATACTTAAGTATTCAACGTAATTAATGACAACTTTCTTTGATTAAAAACTACTCAACACTTGGCGGTACCATCCCCAGCATCGTCGCCAAAAAAATGTAATCGTGAAATTTCACCTTCGCAAAACACCCAAGACTCACACAAGTCTATCCTTGATTCTAAATTCTTCCCGGAATGGTCTAGCGTCAACCGTTAAGTAGTTTGTCTTTAATTAGAGGTCAAAAAGCTATCTTTCCATTGAAATACTTAAGTTTATGCACTCGTTTTTAGGGAATTAAGCCTTAAAACATATCACCCTTAACATTCCATTCTTAAGGTATTAATCCCAAGGATTTAAGTGCTTAGGTAGAGCCTTGCTCCTTCAAAGAGCCTTGCTCTTGAGTTAACTATGAATATGCACGTTTGTTAGTTTCCTATACTTTTGCCATCTTCGGCATTTGGATACTATCCATTGCACTCATGGTTGATTCCTTAATTAATTCCATTTAGAATTCACAAACTTACCTCGTGTAATTCGCTCCACTTTTCACGTACATCCCACGGTTCACGTACTCACGTACTTATCACAAGTGTTAGTCTCGAACAACACATAAGTTAGATTAAGCCTCTAAATATTTCTACTCTAAGTCCGGACTTAAGTCTAACCTATCTATTAGTCCTTAACACTTAAATGCAAAAAGAGTATCTTCACTCTTACACTTGCATGACTTAAGTTCTGTAACTCAGACTTAAGTTTTCCCTTACAATAGACTTAAGTCCTAACACCTGGACTTAAGTCCTTATCGTTTATACTTAAGTTCTTTCGCACTCCAGACTTAAGTTTTATCACTTAAACTTAAGTTCTATCCCACAGTAGACTTAAGTCCTAACACTCATACTTAAGTCCTATCGTCTATACTTAAGTTCTTTCTCACTCTGGACTTAAGTCCTGTCACTTATACTTAAGTCCCTCTTCACTCTAGACTTAAGTTTTATCATTCAGACTTAAGTTCTTCCACTTAGACTTAAGTCCTGTCATTCATACTTAAGTCCTTCCTAACTCTAGACTTAAGTTTTGTTGTTTACACATGCACGAGACTCCCGTCTTATGTCTTAATACTTAAGTTTCCACACCTGAACTTAAGTATTTCATCAATTACTTATGCATTCCTCACATTAATGCATTAAGTTTCTTACTCCAAATTAATTTCTAAATGCCTTACATACACTTAGAATTATTACATTAATATTCACAATGTCACTTTGACATAGTTAGAATCTTTCCTAACTTTATCTCTTGAAGTTTTAACATTATTAAGTATTCATATTTCACTCATATGTAATACATTAAATTTAATTCATCACACACACACACAATTTCATATCACATAATTAATTAGAATAGTATTCTAATTTTTACAATGAAGATCTAAATAAATAATTAATGCATTTATGCATAGGAATTTATTCACAATTAATACATCATGCATATATTTGCATTCACAAAACACAATATTAAATTTATTCAATGAAGTTCAAATATTATTGTAATTATACATATGATTCAAGTCACACACAAGACTCTACACACGCAAATTCAATAATAATTATATATTAATAATTTCACACACAACATAATACTCTTACAACATAAGAGATTTCTTCAATTACTAGCTTTTTCACCTAAGCTAGGGCTCACTCCAACCTTCCTCCAAGGAATTTCTATGGTAATGGCCAAGAATGCTAAAAATTCAAGCTAGTCATTCTACTCAAACCCAAGAGGCACACCTCTTGGAAAAACGGTTTTGCCTATAATTAACCATTGAGATTAATTCCACTAAATCCTCACATCTATTCATATCTAGATATGAAAAGGTACATCCTTCCCAAAGGGTGCAAGTTCAACCCTTTTCCCATTAATCCTTCTATCTTAGATATGAAGAGGTACTTTTCAATTAATTAAGTACTTAATGTAAACTTAATCATTAATTATTTAATTTTTCATATATCTACAACCCTTTTTACACTTAATTTTCTGAAAAAAACTATTTTTAGGATTTAGGCTCTACAACGCCATTAACCGGGTGGAGGAACTCCGGAGTCGGGAGGTGGGCACGAAGGCGCTGCACACTCAGATCGCTTCTCTATACAAAGCAAGTAACGATATGGAGAGGAAGATGATGCAATACCTAGCGGTGGCGGTGACGGCCCGGAATCTGGCCGAGGAGAAGGCCAACGCTTCCGCAGCGGCTTTACTGGAAGTCCGGGCCTTCTCGGACCTACCTGTCGACGTGGTCAACCGAAGCCGGCTCTTCACCGAGCTGGTGGAGAAGAAGGAGAAGGTCACCCGGGCCAACATCATCCGGTTCCTCCTTGACCAGGCTGACAAGATGGGAAGGACCTGGGAGCAGATGAAGGTGCTAGTCGACAACATTGTCGTCGAATTTCCGGAAGAACCTGCAGCGCCTGGACCGGAAGGCACGTCGACCGCAACTCGAACAACAGCCACTCCGGAACCACCGCCCAAAACCACCCCAATGCCGGGAACCTCCGCGAACCCGGAGTCCCTCGATACTCCGCCACGGACACCAACGGAGGAGATTGTGCCCCCTAATCCGAGTACCAGCGAGATCCTGAAGACACTTCCGGATCTCCTGTCGCCACCCACTATGCGGCTTCCAGATCCTCCGACAGAGGGCGGCCTTCCAGCTCCTCCAACGTCAGTGTCACGAAGGTTAGCATCCGGAGCCAGGAGTCCGTCCGGAAGCTACAGGGACTTGGTCCAAGAGACCGGGTCAGTTTCCGCGGCAGGCACCCCAGCACCTCCGCTTCCGGAAGGATCTCCGGCCCAGCCCCCTCTACCCCCGGACGCCCGGACTCCAGTGGTGTCTGTTCCCTCACCAACCGGCCCAGCCAACAGAAAGACCAACCTTTCGCCGGCGGCTTCAAAGAAGGCAAAGGGTAAGGCGCGCATTCTGGTGGAGAGTTCCCCCTCCCGCCGGAGTGGGAGAAATCGGGGTCCCGGTGCTCCTACTTAGGGTAAAAATAGGTTGTAAGTTTCTTTTTGTTTAACTCTTTTTCTCAGGGTAAGAGTCCGGATCAGCAGCGACTAACGATGGGGCCCCAAGTGCACCCGGCTGCTACCGGAATCAATAGCCAGGTTTTGTTAGAGAAGGAAGTCCGGAGTCTAGGAACTGTTCCGAGATTTTAGGATCTAAGATCCGATCTGGGACTTTTCCGGATTTCTCGGATCTTTTAGATAAGATCTAGCGGATTTCCCATAGTCATAGGTAGAAGGAAATCTGAATTTAGGGAATTCAGAGAGTATTTAGTAGGAGGTTTTGGGAAAAACCTTGGTCTTGTTCATTTCACTCGGAAACATACGTTACCATTTTCTTCACCGGATTTGCTACCTTGTGTTTGCGTGGGACGTATGAATCCTGTGAGTGACGGATCCTTTCTGGAGGGTGTGGTTGTGTGAGGAATTTTTCCGGACTAGAGTAACTCACTTGTTTTGCCGGAGGGGGAAGTTATCGAGGGTAGTGTCAGGAGATCGCCCGGGAGAGCTGGAGAGAACTATTGCAGAGGTATTCTTGGTAGTTCCCAGGGTCCGGAAGTAGCCAGGAGGGGAAGAGATGAACTGCAGAGGTGTTCCTGGTAATCTCTAGTTTGTGCGGGAAACCGTGCTAAACTGATCTCCGGTCAATACCGGAGTTCTCCCCTGAGAGAGGAAAAAAAAGCTTGATACCAGTACCTAGATAAAGTAACCATAGCGAATCGTGAGTCTTTGATCCGGAAATTTACAGTCATACCCCCCGGAATGCCGTTGTAGCCGGGTTAGTCTCTGTGTGACCGCATCCGGAAGGCCTTCCGGATGTCGTGAGAGTCGAAGTCCGGCAACAACAGTCAAATTACCAGTTAGCATGGTAGGAAGAGTGTTGTTTGGTCACTCTAAGAATCCGGACAGTGGGTACCTAGCCACTTTAAGTCACAGGGTAGTGGGAAACCCAGCCACTTACACAAAACCGGGTCAGTGGACTTCGGCCACTCGCTTAAAAACTCCAGGAGACTCTTTGAGGAGGAACAGAGACTAATCAAACCACCCTCTTGATTTCCGGAGACTCAACTCCGGAAACCATTATATAACATCCGGATCCGGACGGATCCGGACCTAATATAAGTGATATAGAACTATAGCTAATTCGTAATTGGATTATTTGGGTAAAGTTAGTAATCTGGGGTATTGGAAGAAGACATTTAGGTCTCTGTGGGAACGAAACCGGAGCGGTTACTCTGGGAAGCTCTTAGTGACGATTAGGAGCATTCCGGAGGAATACTGTCTCTACAAACTGCAACAACCAACTATACTGTTAGGAGTACATAATCCTACCTTTAACACTGTTACAACTCCTTCTCCCTTCAAACTAGATGAGGAAATAGAAATAGCCTTAGAAAAGGCATTGAGACAAACAAAAAGGGAGACAACATATAAAACACTACCCGATCCTCCAAATTCTCCTCAGTCAGACACAAAGACACCACAATTTACCCCAGAAGAGTTAGTATTCGCAGCATTAAAAAATCATAGGAAGAAATATATAGGAAAAAGAAAAGATAAAAAATATACCAGTCACTCTTGTTGTTCTAGTAGCCCGGAAGAAGTAAATTGGGAGACCCAAAGTGAGAAGGTTTGGTCTAAATCCTTAGAAAAGGAAGGATCCTCAGAAGAGGAAGAAGTAGATGAAAAACCTAACATTCATGATCAATAACTTGATGAGTTAGAACGATTGTTTAGAACCCCCATACCCCAATCTTTAATAAATCGTACATATGAAGTAGGTAACTCCTCACACCAAACAAACTTTGAAACTCCCTATCCAAGTCCTTTTGCCCAAAAATTTGAGTCAAAATTGGAAATACCAATATTTACTCATAGTGAAGCAAAAGAATCTATTGACCATTTTCTGAATGATAGACCATTGGAAAATGAAGAAGAAAAGCATAAGTTTCGTAAGGAGTTATTAGAAGCTTTTAGCCAAATTCTTAGACCTACCACTTTAAACTTTGACATACAAGAAGAGATTGACCAATCTAGTGTAAAAGGAGAGGAATTTAAGTATAATCCTATTAAAGAGGAAAAGTTAGATGTAGGTGAGCAAAGTGAGCCTAAAGAAGGTGAAAGTTTATTTAATAGTGAAAGTTTATTTAATAGTGAAAGTAAAGAAGAAGAACACTCAGAACCACCAGTGCGAGAAGAGAGTCCAGCTGGACTCTCCTCACATACTTCTGGGAGGACTTCTCCTTTTGACTCTTCTTCTGCTAGTTCTACCTCTAGCAGGTCCTCATTATCCTCACCACCTTCAACCCCTCCTACTCCTGACGACCCTTTTGTTAATCCCCTTGCTATGGCGCATCATAGGATGCTTAATATAGCTCCATTTCCCATATTCTATGGTGATTTGGGAGAAGATCCAGATTCCTACTTGGAAAAATTTCAAGTAGTAGCAATAGCTAATAATTTAGCAATTGATAAGTATATCACTAGTTTTCCTGGTAATTTACTAGGGAAGCTCAAAGGTGGTATGCAGCATTAGATCCTCAACCAATAAACTGGGATGCTTTAAAAGAAGCATTTTTGACCAGGTTCAGACCCCAGTCTTATCATAAGACTTTGCAGGATCAGTTACAAAGTTTTCAAATGTATCCCACAGAAACTATAGCCGGATATTATACTCGGCTTAGAAACTTATTGAATAGATGGCGAGATCATAATATGCCAGAAGCATGGATCACTAATACCTTTACCAGAGGTTTATTAGATCCTATGTGTATATACCAGGTTAAACTTTCCAACCCGGCAAATTTAAATGCAGCATATGAAGCTGCTAGAAATTGAGAAGCTGCTATGCAGCGATCTAATATGTTGTTACAGACAAAAAGGATTCCATATCAGGATCCATATCTTTTGCCTGTAACTACTCAATATGGGATGGATAATAGTGGAAGAGATTATTATCCTAGGTCAATATCTAGTCAACCCCAATTAACTATACAAGGACCACCTCATCCTAGAGAGCAACAACTTGCGTTGATGCCTCCAAGTCATGAGGAAAATGAGCTCCAAGCCTTACAAAAACAATTTAGAGAATTGTCAGTCCAAGTTAATGAAGGTAGAAATAAGCGACCTAAGGCTACTAATCAACGAACTAATATTTGGTGTAGTAATTGTAAGGGACATGGACACTTGGCCACCGAGTGTAAATATCCAAAAGGAGGAACACCTAAGCTTAAATGTGCTTATTGCGGTGCTAAGGGCCATGATATAACTACTTGTAGAAATATCAAGGAAGTAAAGGCCCTAGTACAAGAGCAACCTTCTCAAAATAATAACCAAAAATAACCTTATAGAATTACATCCAAACAACCTTTTACCAGACCAGGAAACAAAAATAACCATCCGAGAGGAAATAATGGTTATAGTCAACACCAAGTTTGGAGAGGACCTAACCAAGATAGAATCAAAGAAGTAGTATGTTATAGATGTGGAGAGCCAGGTCATTATTCTAGGGAATGCACAAATGCACGCCAACAAGTTGGTTTTAATCCCTTATGTGGAAGATGTGGGCAAACGGGGCATGTTTCTACCTTTTGCACAGCCATAATTACTGAGTTTCCTAATGTTAGGAAACAAATTCAAATTCAAGAAGTAGAGTCTTCTAATACTAGAAATGTAAACTATATGGCAATTGATACACCTCAAGATGTCTTTATCACGAGATCACAAGCCAAGAAGGCCCTTGAAAAAGAACTCGTTAGTAGTTCAGAGAGTGATTATAGCAAAGTAAAACTTAATCCTGTGCTTGCTAGAAATATGCCAACTATACTAAAAAGACCAGAAATTCTTAAACCATGATCACAATTAATAGAAATAACAAATAGTGATTCTCATGAAAATCCTACTCAAGTACCTATAACACCTCCTTTGCCAGAAAAAGTTGTATCTATAATTCCAGATGTGGAAAAACCAAGTACTTCCATGAAACCGTTGGAACAACCTACTTTTTATATGCCTTCAGAAAAGATAATGAAAGAATCATCTATGTCTTTAAAAAAGAGAAAACATAATAGGATTATGAGATTAGCAGTGGGTATGCATCCATATGATATTCTCACAGATTTAGATAGATTACAACCTCAAATTTCTTTGAGACAATTACTTGCATTGTCACCTTATTGTAAGAATGAGTTAACCTCTTCTCTAATTAGAAAGAGAACAAAAATACAAGAGGAGGACAATGTTAAAAAAACTAAACAAAAAATAAATAAGGAAACAAGTAAATCTCAACCTGAAATTGTGCACGTTCATGATATCTCTCTAGATCCAGGTGCACCTACAGTCGATGTAATTATAGATGGAACTTTAATTGATGGAGTCCAAATTGATAGTGGGAGTAGTGTCAACCTTATGAGTGTTGATACTATGGAAGAGTTAGGCATAACTACCATAACACCTACTCCTATTATTTTAAGAATGGCCGATCAAAGTAGAGTCAAACCTTTGGGAAAATTGATACAATTAAATACAATAATTGGTGGAATTGATTATAAAATTGACTATATTGTCTTTAAGGTGAGTGAGTCTATTTCCACATATCCTATTCTCCTTGGCAGACCTTGGTTGTCATTAGCTAAAGCCAAGGACGATTGGGGCAAGGGAACTTTGACAATTGGGAAGGGCAAAAGTAAAATTATTCTTCCCATGTTTCCTGCAAACTATCATGGTGAGACTCAAGATGATGCTTCAGATTGGACTACTGATCCAAACTCAGAATCTGAGCCTGAAGATACTAATGTTATCCAGGACATGCCTACGTTTAAAGGTTTAAGTCCTGGAGAGTATTTTGTCCCTCCTAGTCAAGTTGATGACTTGGATGCAGCTATTGAAGCATGGCAAAATGCTCATATTTTTAACATTACTACTGAGGGAGAGTCAGATAAGGAAATTCCTTATGTGTCAGACTCGGATGAGTTGCTAGGTGATAAGAAAACACCTAATGTTCGACCTTTAGTAAAAAATACTATAGAAATAAATTTAGGCACTATGGAAGATCCTAAGCCTATTAAAATATATGATGAATTAAGTTCTAAAGAATATGAAGAATGGTTGGAATTCTTTAAGAAGGAGAAAGATGCCTTTGCTTGGACTTATAAAGATTTGAAAGGCATACCTCCTGATGTTTGTCAACATCGAATTATCCTAGAAGCGGATGCTAAACCTATTAGGCAAAGGCAATATAGGATGAACCCAAAGTATTCTCTAATGGTTAAAGAGGAAATTGATAAATTACCGGAGTGTAATTTCATTTATCCTGTGCCATTTAGTGAGTGGGTGTCACCTATTATCATAGTACCTAAAAAGAATGGTAAGATCCATATTTGTCAGGATTTTCGACAGTTGAATAAAGCCACTAAGAAAGATTTCTTTCCTTTACCATTTTCTGATGCAGTCCTAGATGGTGTAGCGGGTCATGAGTGTTATTCCTTCCTTGATGGATTCTCGGGTTATAATCAAGTGCAGATTGCCCTAGAAGATAAACCATTGACCACTTTCACTACGGACTGGGGGACTTTTGCATATAATGTCATGCCATTTGGATTGTGCAATGCTCCGGCAACATTCCAAAGAGTTATGACTCAAGCCTTCACAAAATATCTTAGAAAATTTATGGAGATATTTTTAGATGATTTTTGTGTGTTTGGTTCTAAGAAAGATCATGCACAAAATTTAAAGAAATGTTTTGATCAATGTAGAAAGTATGGCATCTCCATAAATGCTGCTAAGTCTGAGTTTGCCACTGTATGTGGTAAATTATTAGGTCATGTTGTTTCAAAAGAGGGAATATCGGTTGACCCAGACAAAGTAGACATTATTATTAAAATAGAAATTCCCAAACATCTCACGGGACTAAAAGGCTTTCTAGGTGCAACAGGTTACTATAGAAGATTTATTTATAAGTTTGCTTTTATAGCAGCACCTTTGAATGTCTTAACAAAACAAACTTTACTACCGGGGGTATGGACAGATGATTGCACTAAAGCTTTTAACAAGTTAAAACGTCGTCTTAGTAAAGCACCTGTTCTAATTCCCCCAGATTGGACAAAACCCTTTGAAGTATATGTTGATGTGTCTAATATGGCAATTGGAAGTGTGTTAAGCCAGAAAGATTCCAAAGGTCATGATAGACTAATTTACTTTGCAAGTAGACAGTTGAGTGCCCCAAAAAGGAACTATTCTGTAACTAAAAGAGAAGGTCTTGGCATGATTTTCTCTGTTCAAAAATATAGACATTATTTATTGGGATATAAATTCACTTTTCATATTGATCATGATGCCTTGAAGTATATGATCAATAAGCCTCAATTAAGTGGTCGAATTGCAAGATGGGTTTTATTATTACAAGAGTTTGATTTTACCATTAATGTCAGACCGGGGAAAATACATCAAAATGCAGATTTTTTATCAAGACTTAGTGAGACTATAAATCCACAGTCCATAGATGATAACTTTCCAGATGCACACATCTTTTCTGTTAAAGAGGGTGTGGAGGTACTTGATGTAATTCCAAAAGAATATGCCGACATCATCTACTATTTAACTAAGGCTACTTTTCCTATTGAATACACTAGCAAAGATAAAATTAAACTAGTCCATCAATCTTTGCCTTACACCATGATTAGTGGTGTTCTCTATAAGAGAGGCAAAGATGATATACTTTGACGATGTGTAAATCCTAGTGAAGTGTCAATGATTTTAGTAGGATGTCATGATGATGTCTGTGGAGGGCATTTTGCGGGCTGGGCTACAGCTCAAAAAGTATTGCGAGCAGGCTATTGGTGGCCCACACTTTTTGCCGATGCCACTAATTATGTTAAAAAATGTGATCCTTGCCAGCGAGTTGGTAAACCGATAGCCACTAAGGCTATGCCATTAACACCAATTTTAGCACAAATTCCTTTTGAAAAATGGGGAATTGACTTTGTAGGTCCCATTAAACCACCTAGTCGTGAGGGTCAAAAACGCTATATCTTGGTTGCAACCAAATATGTGACTAAATGGGTAGAGGCCCTTGCCACTAGAAATGATGACGCAGACACTGTGGCAAAATTCATTTATGAACATATCATCACTAGGTTTGGGTGTCCAAAAGAAATTGTAAGTGATAGAGGGACTCATTTCATCAATGATACTATTGAGAAAATGTTGCAAAAGTATTTTATTAAGCACCGTAAGTCGTCACCCTATCACCCTAGAGCTAATGGACAAACTGAGAAGTCTAATGGTATTCTCTGCAAGATTATCACTAAGACATTACAAGGCAATGCATCTAATTGGGATTATGAGTTGAATAATGCATTATGGGCATATAGATGTACAATAAAAACTACAACTAAAGCAACCCCTTTGCAATTAGTATATGGATTGGAAGCTATGCTCCCGATAGAAGTGGCATTACCTTCTCTACGTGTGGCAATTTCTGAAAGATTAGATGATGAACAATCTCTAAGAGAAAGATTAGATAATCTAGAACGTCTAGATGAAATTAGAGGTCAAGCCTACATGAATATGGAAGCTATACAAAAACAAAGGAAAACTTATTATGATAGTAAATTACAACCAAAAACTCTAAAAGAAAATGATTTAGTCTTACTCTATGACAGTCGATTCCAAAAATTTCCAGGAAAATTTAAAATGAGATGGTTTGGACCATACAAAATACTTAAATCTTATCCTAATGGTTCTGTGGAATTACAAGATTTTGCAGGTAAGGTGCATGCAACACGCTATAATGGCTATAGGCTCAAAAAGTACGTAACTTGAGGGCAAGTTACCTTTTAAAAGAGGGGGGCTACACCCCTACTTAAAGGAAATTTTAAGAAAATCTTAAGAAAGAATTTTTAAGTAGTCCGGAACGACACTAAACTACCAAAGGGAAAGTGTAAAATTTTGTGTTTTAAGTCATAGTTAATTTATGATCATTCATAAAAAATATTCACAAAAAACTTTCTTGAGAAAAACCTTGTCATAAGGTATTATTGAAAAAATAAAATTCAAAAATAAAAATTCTTAAGAGCTAAATCATTTTGCATAAAGGAACAGTACTTAAGAAGTCATCTCAAGTTAAGTCACAGAATTAAGGTCATAAGTGTGATATCATGTCAAGTGGTCTTAAAGAACTTCAGTGCTCTTAAAGATACAGCTGTTTTAAGGAACTTAAGCCGTCTTCAAACACTCAAGAGACGTCAAATCTACAGTTGCCTTAAGAACTCAAAATAGTCTTAAAGACACAAATGACTTAAGAACTTGAGTGTCTTATTTGCGAGGATGTCAGAAATCCAGTTGTCTTAAGAACTTGAGTGAACACCTTAAGACAGTAAGTCTGGGGTTGTCCCTGAAGTTCATCTTAAAAAGTAAAATTGTGAGACAATAATAAACTTAAGCAAGGAGATGCCTTAAAACAGAAGTAAGCCGAAGCAAATTATGGAAAATGGAAAAACTTAAGAAAATAAAAATGATGATTAAGTTGGTAGGAAATCTGTGAGAAACAACCTTGTCATAAAGTGGAGAAATCTCATCATGTTGAAAGATCAAATTAAAGTGCCATGGAAGGGACAAAAGTGGACACTTCACTCGAGGGAACAATAATCAATCACGTCAAAAGGATCATTGCAATGACTTGAAAAACGTGATGATAAGGACGAGTGGGGACGGGACTTAAAACCAAGTGGCAAAACTTGATGAGCCGTTAAGAAAACAAGCTGCCAAACTTGGCTATGGCTCATCAGAGAGTATTCACAAGTGCATTGTTCAGTCGCTGAAATAGAAGTTGAGAGGACAGTTGCATTGTTGAGAGTTGGAGTGTATCGTGAAGAATTGTTGCAAGTCGTGAGTTTGGTGGCTCTGTATTCGGGAAGCGAGGTGTCACCAAGAGCGGAGAAGAAATTGTCACACTTTTGCTGGTAAGTTCGTCGTTAAGTTCTTCTGAATGTGAGTTCACAGAACAGAGGATTGTTGAATTATGCCATTTCGTGGTGAATGAGGTTGCTTAAGACCGCAGAATTTAACTGATCTTCCTTGCCAAGGTGCGAAATTAACGGAATAAAATTTACTGAGAGTAGATAACTATCTACGAGAGTAAAATCAGAAGAGTTTGTTAAGGGAAATCAAGAAACGGCATAACCGTTGTAACCACTTTGCATGTAATCTTCAGACATAAGTCTGCACAGATGAAAGGAAATTCTATGAGTGTAGATGCATGTCTTAAGAGTGTTTTGTAGCGTGAAGAAGACTGCGCAAACGAAGTAGACAGTGCAAAGAGAAGAATTCTGTTTTCTTGCTAAAAAGAGGTGCAAAATGGTGAATCCAAATTCACAGAGTGGCGTTGGTTGTAAGAGAACAGCAGACAGAGAAATCAAGATGAGCCAGAAACGGAAGACGAAGAAGGATTTCGAGATCGATCCTTCTCCGCTGAGGGAGTTGCCAAAGAAGGTGTATGAGGGCAACCGTAAGAATTTGGAGAAGGCAAGTCTCCTGCAATTCATCGAGCAGCAATGGCCGGAGGCAGATCTACCGCGAGTGCTGGCCTTCATGCTGAACTCCAAGCGAGGCGCACAAGACGAATTTTTGATCAACGGTGAAGTGGTTCGCTTGGACGTCGAGGTCGTCCAGCAGCATTGCCCAAGCTTGCCAAAGACGGGACCTACGCTGGTGGGATTGCCTTTGCTAACCAAGACTGAGCTCAGTCGGGTGTTCGAGAGGCCAGACGACGCCAAGGTGGGACGGGGATATTCGATCAGGAAGGCCAAGGCTTCGTGGAAGGAATGGCTGAAATTTATCAACCTTTGACTCTTGATGGCTTTTGATGGAACGGAGGTATTATCACCCAGCGCATTGGCTGCAGCGTACAAGAGCTAGAATGGAGAGCGACTCAATTGGTCCAAGATCATGTACGCGCATCTCCGACTGGAGCTAGCAGGGAAGAATACCCGCCACAGCATTTTCTTCCATGGGACCACGTACTTCTCAGCAATCTGTCCCCCACTGAGGAAGAGCTTGACTGGAGGAGCACACGAGGTGGAAGAAGAATCAGGGAGGAGTTCCAAGAAGAAGAGATTGCGCAAGATGGTGGAGGAACCGGAAGAGGCTTCCGAAGAAGAAGAAGATGTAGGAGATGAAGACATGACCAGTCCAGCAAGGGAGGACGCAGAAGAGGAGACGCCAGGGTCACCCGAAGCCCCTGCACCAGCGAAAGACAAGGGGAAGAAACCGTTGGCAAAAGTGCAGAAGAAGAAGGTGAAGCCCGCGATCTCCACTGGAGGTGTCTTGAGTATCACCTCAGGACAGGAACCACGTCCACCAGCAGCAGCGAAGCTGTCCAAGACACCATCCAAGCAGATTGTTCCGTACGCTGCTCCCGAGGTTGCCACAATGGAGGACCCTGAAGATGAAGCTCCTCTCAAGCGAACAGAGAAGAGATCGCAGGGGGCAGATAGCACCAAACAGGGTGAGGTTCGGGAGTTGAACAAGGCGAATCTCGAGCTGATGGTGATCCAGAAGGATGATCTCGTAGCTCAATACCAAGCCACCAACAAGGACATCTTGTTGGCCAAGGATCAGATGCAGAAGGACTTCCAACGCGAGAAGCTCCGGCTAGAGAAGGCTCTCTTGGAAGCAGAGCGAGCTAAAGAGCTGCTGGACAGGGAGCGAGGTGAGCTGCGAGGGAAGTTGGCCCAAACAACTGAAGAAGTTCAGCGCTGGGAGACCTTGTGCAACGAATAGACCACTAAGGCACAGCAATGCGAGGAGTTGCAGAAGAAGCTGAGCCACATGGAGCAGGAGTACCATCGCCTCAAGGCGGAGTCGGAGAAGGAAAATTCAGCTCTAGCTGGAGACAAGGAAGCACAGGTGCGAGATTGGCACACGTTGCAAGAAGAGCTCCGGCAAGCTTCCGGGAGCGCTGCCCACTGGAAGGATCTCCACACTGCGAAGGAGCGACAAGTTGAAGAATACTTGCTCGAGATTGAGAGTCCTAAGAGTCAACACCAGCTGGTGAAGGAGCAGTATCAGGCTGAGAAAAATTTGGCGAAGGAGTTAGCGACATCCGTAGCACAACAGAAGAGGGAGGTGCAGGCGAGTAGGGAAGCGTCGACCGTAGCTACGCCTGACTCTTCACAGGTAGCAGAGTTGGAAGAGAAGGTACGAGATGTCACCGAGGCTAATGCCCGGTTGACTGCACAGACGACTACAGATAGAGGAGTGAAGAGCAAACTCCAAGAGGCAATTTGGCGCCAGGACTTACACAGTCCGCCAACCTTTGCACTCTTCCGAGCCTATGAGTTGCAGAGGACCGCTTGTTTAACCATGATGTGTTTGAATCATGGAGACAAGCTGAGCCGAGGAGAATTCCAGAACCTGTGGACCGTAGCGGCGAACTTCGCCAATATGCACAATTTAATCTGCGAAATGATTGTGAGACAAGACCTTCAGCTGGAGGACTCGAGACAGCTGCTGGTGCCGATCGGTGATATTGGAGCCAGAGTGCTACTATATTACTGGCACTTGGAGGGGCAGCTGCAGATGCGGAGGCAGTATGATCAACCGGATGTAGCTCAACGAATGGTAGTCATTCCGGAGGTTGATCTGAAGACAGTTCCCCTCTCCACGGACTATCTGGGAGAATGGAAGAACCAGATGGAGAAGCTGACAAAGCTGCTACAGAACGAGCAGAGCTTTGTGGGATGCATGACTCAAGTCCAGGAGCGCGAGGACTTGGCTCAGCGAGGTGAGATCACGATGGGGCAGTATCTCTACGCCAAGGTCCGAGCTCACCACCGACTTAAGCGTGCGATCGAGGGAGCAAAGAAGAAAACGGTGGATGTGGCAGATGCGGTTCAGATGGCCACTTTCATGTCACCCCCTCCAGATTATAGACACACGATCTAGGGAGGCTTGCCACTACCAGTGACCGGATCGTTGAACAAGCAACGATTTCTCGGAGAGTACGAGAATCTGTTTAATAGCGAGGAGGAGGTGCCATTCCCTCATGGCAAGCCATAGATTGGCTGTTGGAGGACTTTGGCTTGTCACCGCAAGTCTGGAGACAGTGGGATCAACTATATCCCAAGGTATCCCAGACGTGGTCAACGGTGCCACCAGCAGCGATCACGATGAGCTACCACCAGTGTCCCTTGAAGGGATATCGGCGTTACAAGTGGGCGCCCTGGAGTAAGCTTGACACAGTGCCTTACAACTGGCCACAGATTCCAGGGAGTTTTTCTTCTCCCCAGGAATGCAGTGATTCCTATCGAGCCTTTTTTGAGATTCACCGAAGACACACGGACCCTGTGTGTTTTCGAGCTGCAGTGTTTTACAACATCCTATCTCATATGTATATGCGATACAAGTGCGTGGTGAATGTCAACAGATTTGACCAGACCAAGCTCGAGTTTCACCTATGGACGAAGATGCAACAGATGCCAAGTCGCCATATGAGGACTTTGGAGTGTATGGTAATTACCAACTTCCGCCACGGTGCGAGCTCGGTGTTTGCCTTGGAGAATTCCAGCAAGCGTCAAGAGCAGCTGGTTGCCTGGTTGAGTTACCAGAAGGCACACGAGACGTATCTCTTCAAGCATGATGAGGATGTTCGTCGTAATGTGGAGATGGCTGAGCTGCAGTTGATTCTCCAAGAGTGTGAGTTCAAGGATGCGTACAAGCACAAGCGTCCTCGACTTGAAGCCATACCAAGATCTTGAGTAGACATGAGTTTTTTTAGGAGAAGCTCTGTGCAGACAATGTAAATATTATGATGGAATTTTGTGATTGCAGCTAGAGTTTAGAAGTTTGCAGCTTCGAGAACTTAGGATATGGCTTATTGTGGAAGCCAGGATAATGAGGCGATAGCTGATTTTGAAAGACTGAACAAAAACCTGTAAAGCTGCAATCTTCTGAAAATATGAATGATATTAGCTGCATGATACGATGTCATAAGATTATGAACACGAAGAAATGGAGTCAACAACTAATTAAAAGGAGAAACTATCTGGGAATGAAGAATTCTAGGAGTGTGCTACGAAAATTAAAAAATATACAAGTGGAAGTCAGCTGAAAGGAGGTTCGGTGACTTGGAAGTGTATACACAAAGAAGGAAATATTAAACAGTAAGTTATGAAAAAAAAAAAAAACCATGTTGAACTGCCTGTAACTACAGGAGTCAGCACTCTAGTCAAGCGTGGTGGGATAAGCCACGTGTGAAAGATACATACCCGGCACTAGCACCCGGAGGTTGCCACGACAGTATGTACCCGCGGCACACGTTAACCGACCACCAAGGCCTGCTAGATGAAGGTATCAGGTCTGTTAGCCTATATATCGTGAGCCGCAGGAGCCTTACCAAACGATATGGGACAAATGTTGATCCTAGTATGGAGAAAAATAGAAACTTCTATCACTGTTTCCATATCTGGTGAAGTGCACAACACATTTTCACAAATTTGCAGTATGAGGAATAACAAGGATCAAAGATGTATGAAGAACCTAGGAAAGAATGGAAAAAGAAGATTGGTTTTCGGAGTCTATGACTTATAAAGAACGTGTCAATACAGACAGAGCTCTGTCTGTACGTGGTTAAAAACAAGTTCGGGAAGAAACAAACCAGCTGAAAGAACAGATAATTTTTCTAATTAAAAAACCAGTACGTAGTAAGTTTATACTTTAAAGTCCAACTCCTTAAGTTCAAAATTTTAGAAAAGATCCCTTTAAGTACAAATTTGTATGATTCCTATTTTGAGTGAGATCATCTCTTCATGTGACCTTAAGGCAAGTGAGAGTTTAAGTTACAACCCTGAGCAGACTAGAACCTTAAGAACCAGACGAGCAAGAGAAAATTAGTTCCTTAAGGCAAAGAACAAATAGGATAGATCCTTATTTTCCTTAAGTAAGTCAGTTCTTAAAAACCTCTAATGAGTGAGTTTCTTTAAGAACAAAACCAAAGTCAATCACACTTTGGATAAAACAAAAATCTTAAGACTTACATGTAGTGAGAGTTTTAAGAATATGTGGATGGATAGTGTCTTAAGGAAAGAGCAAATTCAATTGAATTTGTAAAAATAAAAAATAAAAAATAAAATAAATTTAAAAAAACATAATAAAAATAAAATAAAATAATAATCATAAATAAAAAATAAACTTAAGGCATATAGATGAAAGGAAAAAAATAAGAAGGAGAGAACATGATAACTATATTGAGAGATTATCCTGAAAGGAAAAAATAAGAAAGAACATGATAATTCTAATGAGAGAGTATCATGAGAGGGAAAAATAAGAAAGAACATGATAATATTGAGAGATAAAGCAAAAAGGCTATGAAAAACAATGTGAGTAATGTAGATGAGACGATTAGTGGTGAAGTAATACACACACTACTTGAAGTGTATGATAGGGTAGCTCACACAAGTTAGAAAAATAGAAATAAAAGAGTGTAGAAAGAAAATTAGTAATCTAGGATTAGTAATCAGTTGTGAGGATGCACTACTAATTTACTAATCAAGAGATGTGAGGACTAATGAATGCTAATTTTTTAATTTGAAAAAAATGATGAATGAAGTGAAAAGAAAAAAATAAGTAAAAAAATATAAAAAATGATTGCAAGTGGAGTGTAAAGGAAGATATGGAAGAAAAAATAAATTGAAAAGAAAAATTTGAAAAGCAATAAAAATTAAAAATGAAGATTTAAAAGAGAATGAAAAAATTCAAAGCTAAAATGAAAAATTATGGAAACCAACAAATGGAAGACTTAACTAAAATAGTTAAGTTAAAAAGAGAAACTTGAAGCCAAGTATGTATGAGACATACTCATTAAAGAGGAGAACAATGGAAAGCAAATAAAGAAAATCAACAATTCTTAGAGAATAAAGACAAGTAAGAAGAAATCTATATGGAGCTTAAAGAGACTACAAGAAAATGATAGAAAGGAAGATGGAGTGCGAAAGATCAAGTTCAAGGACAAAGGTCGTTGAAGTCGACGAGGACGTCTCCAAGCTAAGAGGAGGGCTATGTAGAGCCAAAATGATAAAAATAGATTTTTTCCGAAAATTAAGTGTAAAAAGGGTTGTAGATATATGGAGAATTAAAAAATAATGATTAATTTTACACTAAGTACTTAATTAATTGGAAAGTACCTATTCATATCCAAGAATAAGGAAATAATGGGAAAAGGGTTGAACTCGCACCCTTTGGATAGGTTGTACCTTTTCATGAATGGATATGAAGAGATGTGAAGATTTTGTGGAATTAATCTTAATGGTTAATACTAGGGAAAACCTCTTTCCAAGAGTTGTACCTCTTGGATGTTGAGTAGAATCACTAGCTTGAATTTTTAGCATTCTTGGCCATTACCATAGAAATTCCTTGGAGGAAGATTGGAGTGAGCCCTAGCTTTAGGTGAAAGAGCTAGTTGATGACTCTTAATGTTGTAAGAGTATTTAATTTTATATATGAATATATAATTGTTATTGAATTTGCATATGTAGAGTCTTGTGACTTGAGTCATATGTATAATTGCAATATTATGTGAACTTCATTGCATAAATTTGACATTGTGTGTTGTAAATGCAAGTGCATGCATTAGGTATTAATTGTGGATAAAATTCTTATACATGAATGCATTGTATATTTATTCTTCATGGAATAAGATAGGGAAATACCCTAACTACTAAGGTCGTGGGTGTGACCTTGTGTGTGTGTGTGTTGGAGCATTAATCATGAGTGTGAAGATTAATGGAGATAATGTGAAATTAAGTGACTTAGTGCATGAGATGTGTAATGCATAAGTACTTAATAAGATCTCGAGTGTGAGTGAGCATAACTTGAGTATCATAAGAATAAGAGTGGAGTTCTTATTCATGTAAATGCAATTTGTGCAATAAACATCAAGTGGCATACCTTGATGCATGGCAAGAGTGTCATATTATGCATACAAAAAAATTGGCATTAAGTCTAACCTTAATAGAAGGGATTCTCTAAGGTAGGCTAAGTTGTGAGTATTTAAGAATCTATCATAAGAGAGAAAATAAGGAATAAATCCCAAAGAAAGACTTAAGAAGAAAACATAGAAACTTAAGAATCTTAAGTCCAAGTTTGGATACATAAGCTTATGAAGAGTGAGACCTTAAGTACCATGAGACGCTTAAGTTTAAGGGCTTGGACTTAAAGGTTCGTATAATTGAGAATACGGGACAACATTTGCATTCAGTGAGATGCACTCCCGATTCTGGAAGTCTTAAAGACAGAAACTTAAGAACACTGTAGGACCGAATTGGTCTAGATAGTGCAGGTTCTTAAGAATCAGTCCTAAGTGAGAAAGTGAGTGCTTAAGAATTCAAGGACAGAAACTGTGTTCTTAAGAACATGGACCCGACCAAGAGAGAAGCCTTAAGTAAAATTCAGACATCTTAAAGACAAAGTGGTACGAGTAAGTGTGGAACACCGTGGTCTTTAAGGGATAATTGTGGGTAAGTGAACTTAAGTGGAGACTTAAGAGGTGAACTCTTTAAGACTTAAGTTAACTTGTGTATGGGATTTTTTGAGACTAACCATTGTCTTAAGAACGTGATCACGTGGACCGAGTGGACGGACGTGAAAAGTGGAGCGTTTTTGCATGAGGTAAGAATGTGAATTCTTAAAGATTATAATTAAAGAACCAATGCAATGAGACTTAATGGAAACTTCCATTAGCCCAGTGTGGCAAGTGTTTAAGGATTAGTGGCATAAGCACAATCTTAAAAGGACTAATGTTCCGTCTTAAGGCACGAGAGATCCTTGGGGTTTAGACTTTGTTTGTGGATCCCTTAAGAGTGATGCTAACATCCCTAATTTCCTAAAAATAGATAGATAACCTTAAGAATTAACCAAAAAGATAGCTTTAACGACACAATTAATCTCCAATTACTTAAAACTAGGCGTATGATCATCCCCGTAACGAATCCTATGAGGTGTGGGTACACTTGGGTGTTTTATTAGAGTGGTGAAAAATCACTCTACAGGGCCGTAGTTTGTGTTGGGGTCGCAGTGCCTTCCGGTCCAGGTGCTGCTGGGTCTTCCGGAAGCTCCTCGGTGGTGTTGTCGACCAACAGCTTCATCTGCTCCCAGGTCCGTCCCATCTTCTCCGCTTGATCTAGGAGAAACTGGATGATGTTGGCCATGGTGACCTTCTCCTTCTTCTCAAACAGTTCAGTGAAGAGCCGGCTCCGGTTGATTACGTCAACCCGGAAATCCAAAGCCGTCCGGACCTCTAACAGGGCAGCTGCGAAAGCATTGGCCTTTGCCTCAGCCAGCTTCCAGGCCATCATCGCCACGGCTGCCTCTCCGAGGTACTCCTTCATCTTCTTCTCCATTTCTGTGCTGGCCTTGTACATGAAGGAGATTTGGGTATGCAACGCCTTCGTGTTAGTCTCTCTGCTCCGGAGTTCCTCCACCCAGGTGATGGCGTCTTCCTATCTGTCGACCTCCAGACTCTGGAAGATTTGCTCTACGTTGGTGGTGATGATGTAGTTGGTTTCCTTAAGGAGCCCAATTCTCTAGCCGATATCGCGTGTGAGCTCATCCATCAGCTTGAGCTGACCCTTGGAGTCCTCCCGGTCAACCTTCCTCTTCTTCAGATTGGTTCCCGCTAAGGGTCCGGACTCGTCTTCTCCGGACGACGCGGATGAGGTGAGGGTCTCCGGACTCTCCGGCTTGGGCTCTTTCACCCGAGGTCTCTTTGGAGCCCTCCGGCCTTCCGGAGTGCCTGTGGTTGCTGCTTCCGGCACAAACTCCTTCCCTCCGGACTCTTCCTCCTCTGACTCCTCCTCTCTATACTTCTGGAAGTTAAGAACTTCGTCGTACTTCTTGACGTCTGCTGGAATTAGCTGCTAGTGGTGATAGTAGAGGTGCACCACATACAAGGCCAGAGGTGTTGCCGATTCCTTCACCTTCTAGAGATTGGCCACGAGGCGGTTGATCATCAGGGTCATCAAGGTTCCCCAATCTACGACGATCTTCCCCCGGAGTGCTCCGAGGAAAGTGCATGCCCACTTCGCTACCACCCGTCTCCGCTTTTCTGGATGGAAGATAGGGTTTAAAAATCCTAGCACGAGTTGGGCGTCCAGGTGCCGAAGTTCCTGCAGGTTGTAGCCATCCTTTAGGTCCGCTGATCCCACGAATTCTTCAGCCGGAAACTCGTCCCGCCGTTCCGCCACCTTGGTGCGGCCGGCTCGGAAATCGTATGCCTAAGACCATTTTGGAACTCCTCAGAGTTCCGGGTGGGCTCTCATCAGCCTTTTGTATTTCTTGTCCTGCGTCCCTACAAGCTCCCGAACGTAGACCTCCTCCCGGATGCCCCACGCAACTTTGACAAAACCCTCACAATCCATAAACTTCAGGCTCTCCTTGAGTATGTTGAACTTGTCCTAGTCTTCTGGGATTTCCGGAAGAACGCGAGTTAAGGGAGGGAGCGCAACTGCCGGCTCTTCGTCTCTCTGGCCACGCCCATCCCTATCCGTCCTCTTCTTCTTTGTCATCGGCACAAACTTCATGAGACTTGCCCATCACCTCACAGTTTCTCAAGATTATCTCTGCACGCACCAACCTCACAAAAACTCTTCCTAACGGATGCACGTCCGTTCTAACCGTCTAAGCTTCAAACCCTAACGGCAAGCGGTTTGAAAAACCGCAAGAGTGAGAGAGAAAGAGAGAGAGAAAGAAAGAAAGAGAGAGTTGGAGCGAAAACCTCGACACGCGAAGACGAAGTGAAAAGAAAGAATCTCCCACCAAACCCCAGCCTTAAGTAGTCTGGCTGTTAGTACGGCTCATGATGACAGTTGATGGTGACATCTCCGGCTGACGATTCCGGATAACTGACTGACTTGGAATTCCGGTAACTACTCTGGCTCCGCTTATAGCAACTTTTGGCTCAATTAGGGTTTGCAGTTAGGTCTATCCGACTTTACTCTTACATGAAGACTATAGGTTGTATCCTAGCAAGAACTATCGTTACTAATTAACTAATTTTTTTGTTTTGGCCGGAATTTAAGGTTAACTTCCGGCACCAAGTGGGAACGGAGTTCTACAGGGGTCACGGTTTATTGAAAAAATTCAGGGAACCCCTTCCTGCTGGAGAGGACTTTGTCACGCATCAACTCAAACTTCAGCGCACGTTAGATATGCATGCACATTAATGTGCATGCTTATGCACGTTCATGCTTGATTTATGTTGAGGAGGGGAGGTCCAGTTAGGAATTAGTGAGGTCGGTTTATGTCGGGAAGGGGGTGTGTGCTTGTACCTAGGGAAGGTGAGGTGAGTGTACTCGTGCCTAGGGAAGGGTGACGTGAGTGTGTGAGTATATGCTGAGAGAGAGAGTGAAGTGTTCTAGGCTGAGAGAGTGTGTAAGTGCATGTTGAGTGAAGGTGACGTGAGATCGTGAGTGCATGCTGAGGGTGCGGTGATGAAATGATGAATGCATTGCATGTGCTGAGGCACAGTTGAAGAAGGTTGTGCAAATTGAGAGATGTGCCTGTTGTTGTTTATTGTTCTGATGGACTCAGAAAATGGCCTCGGTTTCTAAGGAGTTTCTATTGCAGGTTGATTCTATGGAACCTACAGGTACTTTTGCACGTGAAGTCCTCGAGATTGTGGAGGACGAGGCAACCGTTCCTGACCTTGTTGATGAGCTTGGGCTAGCTTCAACACTTCAGTCGTTGTGGAGGTCCATCCGTGGAACCTCTTATGACATCCTCCAGAGCAGCATCTGCTTAATCGCTAGAGATCTTGCCATTCCCCTTTGCCGTATGGTGCCCATGACTGAGGTTAGATTACCTATTTGAAGCGATGTCGAGAAATTGAAGGGGGAGTTCGTGAAGGGATATCGGCCTCGTTCCGCATCTTTTCATGTATCAGTAAAGAGTTTCTCCCCTGCGGAGAAGCGGGTGCTACAAGCAGACCGGTTAATGTGGTCCGAGCTATGGCGAGTATTGCAGTTTGTAGAGACAGTATCCCTCCGGAATGCACCCAATCATCACTAAGTGCTTTTCCAAAATAACGGCTCCGGTTTTGTTCCCACAGAGACCTAATGTTCTTTTCCAAATACTCCGGATTACGAAACTTATTACGGCAAGTCGTTTATAAGTTAGCTATAATCTTTACTAACGTAGGGTAGATCCGGATCCTTCCGGAGTCCGGATTTTGTACAAGAGTTTCCGGAAAGTATTTTCGAAAGTCTGGAGGGTAGCTTGATTTGTCTCTGTTCCTCCTCAGAGAAGCTCCTAGAGTTTTTAAGCAAGTGGCCGGAGTCCACTGATCCTGATTTGTATAAGTGGCTGGATTTCTCACTGCCGTGTGACTTAAAGTGGCTAGGCACCCACTGTTCGGAATTTATAGTGACCGAACACCACTCTCTCTACTCGGCTAACTGAAGATTTGATTGCTGCTACTAGACTTAGACTCTCACGACACCCGGAAGGCCTTCCAGATGCGGTCACACAGAGACAAGTCTGGACTACAACGGCATTCCGGTAAGTAAGGTTGCAATTCCCTCGGAATTGAGGCTCACCGCTTGCTATGGATATTCTGTCTAGATCTTTATATCAGGCTTTTTCCTATCTTAGGGGAGAACTCCGGCACTGACCGGAATTCAATTTAACACAAAATCTTCCTTGGCTAGAGATTACGAGGAACACCTCTGCAGCTCATGTCTTCCCCTCCTGGCTACTTCCGGACCCTGGAGACTACCATGAACACCTCTACAATAGCTCTCTCCAACTCTCCGAGGGGATCTCCTGACACTAACCTAGATAGTTTCCCCCTCCGACAGAACACATGAGTTACTCTATTCCGGAAGAACCATGCACGTAACTATACACACAAGAATGGATCCGTCTCTCCCAAGTTCCTCACATCACACCATAAGCACAAGATAGCAAGTCTGGTACGAAAATATCACGTGTATTGCCAGGTAAGAAGAACAAGATGAAAAGGTTTTTTCCAAAACCTCCCTACTAAGTACTAACTAAGTTCCTTCTAAACTTAGCTTTCCTTGTAGCTATCCTATGGGAAGTCCGCTAGATCTTATCTAAAAGATCCGAGAAATCCGGAATAGTTCCAAATCGGATCTCATATCCAAAAATCACGGAACAGCTCCGTCTCCGGAATTCCTATTCTAACTAACACCATATTCATTATATTGGGAGATTGTGAGCCTCCCAATTTAATACGTATGTTGCTCTTGAGCTCTAAAATGTACCCACTATGCACATTCAGCTCGAGTCGAGCTGAATGTGCACTAGATCAAAATCATGGAAATCTCCCAATGTAATGAATATGGTGTTAACTACAAAACTGGCAGTCCATTCCATCAGCAGTCAGGTGCACTTTGGGTCCTGTGAGCCGCAAAAACGGCTCACGGTGATGAATGGACCTCACGTCGGGTCCATTAAGGCTAATGAGTGGTGAAAATGGGTTATCCCATGGACTAGCTCGTGGTTTTTTGATTGAAATGGCCAAGTGGCCTTTCCCCTCACTAAAAGAGGAGCCATTTATGGGCAATCGTGAAATTTATGTAGTTAGCCAAAAATGAAGAAAAAAAAGGGAATAAACCAGAAAAGAAATGCAAAGAGAGAAGGGAAAAAAGACAAAAGAAAATTAGAAAAGAATTAAAATGAGTAGTGGTGGAGAAGAATTTACCTCCTATCGAGTTGTAGACCGTATTCGGTCAGGATGAAGAAATCACGAAACCAAAAAAATGGGAGAAGAAGAAGGAGGATGGTGAGGAGAAAAGAAAAAAGAATGGGGCGTTAAAAGCCCTTAAAAATTAGTCAAAAGGGTCCAAAAGAAGTGGAAAAGAATCCTCATCAATCACTAAGTAAATTAGGAATTACCCCAAGCAAGGGGAATTCAATTTAGGTAGGTTAGATTAGATTTTTGCACCTTTGAAAATTAGCTAATAGCTCACTTATTGAGATCATGCACACACATGTGGCATGGAGTCAAAGTTTAGATTTAGATATTCCTTGGTTAGTGGGACACCCACTTGTGTTAAATGCAAGGGTGGCTAGTGAATTATTGCTATTTAGTTACTAGTTGTTTAGTGTGACCATTAATGTGCCCACCCAAATTGGCGGCTGTGAACGACGAAGGGAACGACCTTGGGAACAAAGAAGGGAGCAAGGGTCATGGGGTTACCCCCTTGGGGGGCGCTCATTCGAAAGGTGGGAGGTAGGAGTGAGAGAGGTGTGTGGTAGGAGCTAGGAAACCGAGAGAGGTGTGTGGAAGGAGAGAGAGAGGTAGGGTTCAGATTTCCCCCTCCTGTGGGCTGGAATGTGATTCAATCGTTGCGAAAATAGGAGAGTAGATAGATTAGAAAGTTGGCTTTCCAACAAGCTCAAGAACACGCGGATCGGAGTTGTGACAACGAAGATACGGGCGGCGGAGTGAGGACGACCAGCTGGAGGATCGGTGGCGGATCTCATACGGCCTCAGGTTTTCCCTCGTTAGTAGCGGAGTTCTTGTCCAACCGAGCTATGATTTTAGGAGTAGATAGATTAGAACGTTGGCTTTTCAACAAGCTCAAACACGTGCGGATCGGAGCTGTGACAACGAAGATACGGGCGGCAGAGTGAGGACGACCAGCTGGAGGATCGGTGGCGGATCTCATACGGCCTCAGGTTTTCCCTCGTCAGTAGCGGAGTTCTTGTCTAATTGGGCTAAGAGTTTAGGAGTAGATAGATTAGATTGTTGGCTTTCCAACAAGCTCAAGAACATGCGGATCGGAGCTATGACAACGAAGATACGGGCGACAGAGTGAGGACGACCAGCTGGAGGATCGGTGGCGGATCTCATACGGCCTCAGGTTTTCCCTCGTCAGTAGCGAAGTTCTTGTCCAATTGGGCTAAGAGTTTAGGAATAGATAGATTAGAAAGTTGGCTTTCCAACAAGCTCAAGAACACGCGGATCGGAGTTGTGACAACGAAGATACGGGCGGCGGAGTGAGGACGACCAGCTGGAGGATCGGTGGCGGATCTCATACGGCCTCAGGTTTTCCCTCGTTAGTAGCGGAGTTCTTGTCCAACCAAGCTATGATTTTAGGAGTAGATAGATTAGAACGTTGGCTTTCCAACAAGCTCAAACACGTGCGGATCGGAGCTGTGACAACGAAGATACGGGCGGCAGAGTGAGGACGACCAGCTGGAGGATCGGTGGCGGATCTCATACGGCCTCAGGTTTTCCCTCGTCAGTAGCGGAGTTCTTGTCTAATTGGGCTAAGAGTTTAGGAGTAGATAGATTAGATTGTTGGCTTTCCAACAAGCTCAAGAACATGCGGATCGGAGCTATGACAACGAAGATACGGGCGACAGAGTGAGGACGACCAGCTGGAGGATCGGTGGCGGATCTCATACGGCCTCAGGTTTTCCCTCGTCAGTAGCGAAGTTCTTGTCCAATTGGGCTAAGAGTTTAGGAATAGATAGATTAGAACGTTGGCTTTTCAACAAGCTCAAGAACATGCGGATCGAAGCTGTGACAACGAAGATACGGGCGGCGGAGTGAGGACGACCAGCTGGAGGATCGGTGGCGGATCTCATACGGCCTCAGGTTTTCCCTCGTCAGTAGCGGAGTTCTTGTCCAATTGGGCTAAGAGTTTAGGAATAGATAGATTAGAACGTTGGCTTTCCAACAAGCTCAAGAACACGCGGATCGGAGCTGTGACAACGAAGATACGGGCGGCGGAGTGAGGACGACCAGCTGGAGGATCGGTGGCGGATCTCATACGGCCTCAGGTTTTCCCTCGTCAGTAGCGGAGTTCTTGTCCAATCGGGCTAAGATTTTAGGAGTAGATAGATTAGAACGTTGGCTTTCCAACAAGCTCAAGAACGGGCGGATTGGAGCTGTGACGACGAAGATACGGGCTGCGGAGTGAAGAGCACCAACAAGAGGAGCAAGATCACGAGCTGAACAAGAGGAGCAAGATCACGAGCTGAACAAGAGGAGCAAGATCACGAGCTGAACAAGAGGAGCAAGATCACGAGCTGAACAAGAGGAGCAAGATCACGAGCTTAACAAGAGGAGCAAGATCACGAGCTGACCAAGCAAGTCGAAGGCTAAGGATGGAGGGTGAACCGAATTAACTCAGGGAGCCCTTTTTCTTTTCTCCCTCGAACCTCTTCAATTCCATGTGTATGACTTGAACCCTAATTTTCTAAATACAAAAACCACGCGGAAGCGCTGCCAATTTTTCGGTAGAATTAGGGTTTGCTATATATTCAACTAAATAACCGATTAGAGCGCCATTAGTAAGTGAACATAGCTGGAGGCTCACTCTTAGTAAGGCTGGGGTGGATTCTTGTGTGAATGAATGTGATACATGCATAGGAATGTGGTGCATGATCTTGAATAAAATCATATGTTGAAGGTGCACTGCTGGTCGCTGGCTGGGAGGTCCAGGGTCGAGTCAAATGATCAATTGAAGGCTGCCATCGTGTTAAGCAAGAAAAACTAATAAGAATTCAAAAAACAAACGTAAAAAACGGAGTCATAATCACGAAGATAATGAAGAATTAAACTTTTAACATAAAAAGAGGAGCCTGTCTGCTGGTTGCTGCTGTTAGGGTCGCACTTGGGCCTGGAATTGGTGGTTAAGGTGCTAATCAAGTTCACAAGGCAAAATTGAACCTAGTGGAGCTTTAAAACATTGGAAACAAAGCTTTGAGGCGGAATTTACGCTTGTCTAAAGGTTGGATTCAACCTAAGGCTCAATTCAGCCATCACATCACTAATTATTAACGAACCCTCTTAAGTGACCACGCCTTGGGTCATCATGCTTGTATGAATGGTTAAAGTATGTTTGCACAAGGGGCTGCATCCCATATGTAGGATCTTGTGTTCAAGATAAGCCACCCCATTAGGGGGCGGTTTATTTGGCTCACAGGTCCCATCGTTAGTTGCTGTTGATCCGGAATCTACTACTGAAACAGAAGTACAAAACCTAACTAACCTAAGTCGGAGCATATGGACCCCAATTTCTCCCACTCCTGCGGGAAGGGGAGATGTCCACCGGAGCGCGCTGCTTGCCCTTCGCCTTCTTTGACGTTGCAGGCAAAAGGTTGGTCTTTCGGGTCGATGGTTTGGTCGTTGGAGTAACATCAACCATCGGAGTCCTGGCGTCCGGCGGTGGAGGGGACTGTTCCGGTGATTCTTCCGGAACCGGCGGTGCTGGCAGTTCCGTCGCGGAAGCTGACCTGGTCTCTTGGACAATATCTCTGTAGCTTCCGGACAGACTGCCAGGTCCGGGCGCCAACCTCCAGGACACCGACTTGGGTGGTACCGGAAACTCGCCTTCTGTTGGAGGATCTAGCAGGTGCATATTGGGTGGCGATAGAAGATCCAGAAGCTTCTTCAGGATCTCACTTGTACTCGGATTTGGAAGTACGATACCCTCCGTTGATGTCTGAGGTGACGGAGTGTCGAGAGACTCCGGATTCGCTAAGGTGCTCGGAGTTGGAGTGGTCTTGGTCGGTAATTCCGGAGGGGCCGTAGTTCGGGTTGGTGTCGTGGTGCCTTCCGGTCCAGGTGTTGTTGCGTCTTCCGGAAGCTCCTCGGTGATGTTATCGACCAACAGCTTCATCTGCTCCCAACTCCGTCCCATCTTCTCTGCTTGATCTAGAAGAAACCGGATGATGTTGGCCCTGGTGACCTTCTTCTTCTTCTCCACCAGATCGGTGAAGAGCCGGCTCCGGTTGATCACATCCACCGGGAATTCCAGGGCCGCCCAAACCTCTATCAGGGCCGCTACGGACACATTGGCCTTCGCCTCAGCCAGTTTCCGGGCCGTCACCGCCAGGGCTGCCTCCGCGAGGAACTGCTTCATCTTCCTCTCCATCTCCGTATTAGCCTTGAACATGGAAGAGATCTGGGTGTGCAGCGCCTTCGTGGCCACCTCCCAGCTCCGGAGTTCCTCCACCCTGTTGATGGCGTCCTCTAGTCGGTAGACGTCCAGACTCTAGAAGATCTGCTCCACGCCGGTGGTGATGATGAAGTTGGTCTCCTTAAGGAGCCCAATTCTCTAGCCGATATTGCGTGTGAGCTCATCCATCAGTTTAAGCTGACCCCTGCAGTCGTCCCGGTCAACCTTCCTCTTCTTCCGGCTGGTCCCTCCTGTAGGTCCGAGCTCGTCTTTTTCGGATGATGCTCCAAAGCTGCAGATGCTCGGACTCTCCGCCTCGGGCTCCTTCCCCGGAGGTCTCTTTGGAGCCTTCAGGCCTTCCGGAGTGCCTGTGGTTGCTGCTTCCGGTACAGGCTTCTTCGCTCTAGACTCTTCTTCCTCTCACTCATCCCTTCCATACCTCTGGAAGTTAAGGACTTCGTCGTACTTCCGGATTTCCGCCTTAGTTAGCTGCTGGTGATGAGCATAGAGGTGCACCACATAGGAGGCCCGAGGTGTCGACGATTTCTTCACCTTCTGGAGATTGGCCACGAGACGGTTGATCAGCTCGGTCATCAACGTTCCCTAGTTGACGACGATCTTCCCCCGGAGTGCTCCAAGGAAAGTGCAGGCCCACTTCACCACTACCCGTCTTGGTTTTTCTGGATGGAAGATAGGGTTTAAAAACCCTAGCACAAGTTGGGCATCCAGGTGCCGAAGGTCTTGGAGGTTGTAGCCATCCTTTGGGTCCGCTAGTCCTCCAAATTCCTCCGCCAGAAACTCGTCCCGCCTTTCCGACACCTTGGTGCGGCCGGCTCAGAAGTCGTATGCCTGAGACCATTCCAGGACTCTCCAGACTTCCGGATAGGCTTTCATCAACCCCTTGTACTTATCGTCCGGGGTGCCTACAAGTTCTCGGACGTAGACCTCCTCTCGGATGCCCCAAAGGACTTCAAGCAAACCCTCACAACCCATATACTTCAGGCTATCCTTCAGCATGCTGAGTTTGTCTGCGTCTTCTGGGATTTCCGGGAGGACGCGGGTTAAGGGAGGGAGTGCAACTGCCGGTTCTTCGTCTCTCCGGCCGCGCCCATCCCTATCCGTCCTCTTCATCTTCGCCATCGGCAAGGACTTCATGAGACTTGCCTATCACCTCACAGTCTCTCACGATTGTCCCTGCACGCACCAACCTCACAAAAGCTCTCCCTAACGGACGTACGTCCGTTCTAACCGTCTAAGTTTCAAATCCCAACGGCAAGCGGTTCGAATAACCGTAAGAGTGAAGGAGGACGGGAGAGAGATAGATAGAGGTGAAAGGAGAGAAAACTCGACACGCGAAGACGAAGTGAGAAGAAAGAGTCTCCCACCGAACCCCAGCTTTTTGTAGCTTGGCCGTTAGTACGACATCATGATGACAGTTGACGGTGACAGTTCCGACTGACGGTTCCGGATAACTGACTAACCTGGAATTCCGGTAACTACTTCGGCTTCATTTTTAGCAGCTTTAGGCTAAATAAGGGTTTGCAGTCAAGCCCATCCGACTTTATTATTATATCAAGACTATAGGCTGTATTCTAACACAAACTATCGTAACTAATTAACTAATTTTTTTGTTTTGGCCGGAATTTAAGGTTAACTTCCGGCACCATGTGGGAACGGAGTCCCACACAGGGTTGTCTACATAGACGGACATGGGCCCAAAGACAGCGGATGGACGGACAGTAGGACGGACAGACAGGACGGACAACACTTTTTGGCGGACAGTTGTGTGTAAAAAAAAATTATAAATCCTAAATCAAATTTTCAACTTACCCTCTAGTAAAACATGTATGCACGACACGTCAGACGGCTTTCCACGTCACATCAAGGGGCAGGCGGGCGCGTACCGTCAAGGTCGAGCGCGTTCCGTTAGGGGCTGGGCGCGCATTATCAGGGGCCTGGCGCGTACCATTGTCGGTGGCGCGCGCACTTGCCTATCGGACGCGCGCAGTTAGGGGCCGGGCGTGCGCGATCGCACACTACGTTTGCCTCTCAAAAGGGCTAAGGTTTAGAGAATATGAAAAAATACAATTGTACCAGGGTGCTCTAACATTAAAATTATTTATTTCAATGTGGTGCTTTCATGAATGGGCACTCTCAACACCGAGTACATATTTTAAAACCGCGGTACTATTGTACCATGCAATCACCACACCACTAAAGACACTTTTAACTTGTAGTACCCTCGTGTCCGTCATCTTTTAATCATCTGAGCTTGAGGATTCTTCATTGTGTTTCCGCTTCCAATTTGATCGGCGAACATTTTGGGGAAGAGAAAGTTTAAAGCCAAAATCCTAAAAATGGCTTTTTTCAGAAAATTAAGTGTAAAAAGGGTTGTAGATATATGGAAAATTAAATAATTAATGATTAAGTTTACATTAGATAGTTAATTACCCAAAAACTGTCTCTTTATATCTAAGAAATAAGAGATAATGGGAAAAGGGTTGAACTCGCACCCATTGGAAAGGGTGTGCCTTTTCATAAGTAGATATGAATGGATGCAAGGATCAAGTGAAGTTAGTTTTAACGGTTAGTTGTTGAAAAAACCGTTTTTCCAAGAGGTGTGCCTCTTGGATTTGAGTAGAATGAATAGCTTGAATTTTTAGCATTCTTGGCCATTTCCATAGACATTCCTTGGAGGAAGATTGGAGTGAGCCCTAGCTTAGGTGAAAAAACTAGCAATTGAAGAAATCTCTTATGTTGTAAGAGTATTATGTTATGTGTGAAATTATTAATATATAATTATTATTGAATTTGCATATGTAAAGTCTTGTGTGTGACTTAATTAATATGTGTAATTGCAATAATATTAGTGCTTCATTGGATAAATTTGATATTGTGTTTTGTGAATGCAACTGTATGCAGGAGGTATTAATTGTAAATAAATTCTTATGAATAAATGCATTATTTATTTATTTAGATCTTCATTGTAGAAATTAGGATAATATCCTAATTAATTATGTGACATGAAATTGTATATATTAATGAATTAAATTTTATGTATTGCATATGAATGAAATATGAATACTTAATATTAAAACTTCAAGAGATAAAGTTAGGGAAGATCCTAACTATGTCAAAGTGACATTGTGAATATTAATGTATCAATTCTAAGTGTATGTAAGGCATTTAGAAATTAATTTGGAGTAAGAAACTTAATGCATTAATGTGAGAAATGCATAAGTAATTAATGTGAGACTTAAGTTTGAATGTGGAAACTTAAGTATTAAGTCATAAGACGGGAGTCTTATGCATGTGTAAATAAGTAAACTTAAGTCTAAAGTGGAATAGAACTTAAGTTTAAGTGATAAAACTTAGGCCTAGAGTGATAGGACTTAAGTATAGAGTGAAGGAAAACTTAAGTATAAATGATAGGACTTAAGTCTAAGTGTTAGGATTTAAGTCTACAGTGAGGGAAAACTTAAGTTTGGACGATAGAACTTAAGTTTGAGTTAGAAAACTTAAGTCATACAAGTATAAGAGTGAAGATACTCTTTTGGCATTCAAGTGTTAAGGACTAAGAGATAGTTAGACTTAAGTTGGGACTTAGAATAGGATTATTTAAGAACTTAATCTAACTTGTAGGTTGTTTGAACTTAATACTTGTGATGAATGCGTGAGTGGATTGGACGCACGTGAAATGTAAAGCAAATTGTATGAGGTAACTTTGTAAATTTAAATGGAATTAATTAAGGAGCAAACAATGAGTGCAATGGATAGTATCCATGAGCCGAAGATGGCAAGAATTAAGAACTAACCAACATGCACATTCATAGTTAATTCAAGAGCAAGGCTCTTTAGAGGAGCAAGGCTTTACCTAAGCATATAGATCCTTAGGATTAATACCTTAAGAGTGAAATGCTAAGTGTGAGGCATTTTAAGGCTTAATTCCCTAAAAACAAATGCATAAACTTAAGTAATTCAATAAAAGATAACTTCTGACCTACAATTAAAGACAAACTATTTAACGGTTGACGCTAGACCATCATGGGACGAGGAACTTGGATCAAAAGTGATTCTTGGATTTTTTGGAGAGTGGAATTTTTGGGCTACATTTTTTGGTGACCATGTTGGGGATGGTACCGCCAAGTGTCAAGTAATTTTTTATTAAAGAAAGTTGTCATTATTTGAGTTGAATTCTTAAGTATTACTGTGAATTAAAGTGTAGAAATGAATGAGAAGGTTCATCATAAAAAATACAAAAATTAAAGGTTTGATCCAAAGTGAATTGGACATTTCTAGTATGAGATTCTATGGGAGACAAGGTTAAGAGAGCATGTCTTTCCCATGGGAAATTAATGAAGAAAGTCTAAGTGATTTCTTCAAAGGACCATATTTATTTAGCGCTCTATATCGTGTTTATAGAGGTGCGTATTATGGTCAAGGTTTTCAATTTTATGGAGCGCACCCAAAAATTGATAAAAACTTGAAGGAAAAGTTTGAACAACTACCGATAGAAATTAAGCAAATCATTCTAAATAAAGTGTGGAATAAAGGCGAAGGATTTAATGAAGTAATTGTCAAGAAAAAGACATTATATTTAAAATACCAATTACAATTTCTTTTTGCTCAATACGGTAGATTAAAGCTTCAATCCCAACCCTTAATTTCTAAAGGTATTGGAGCTTGGAACGGATTTAAGTTTGATAAAGAAACTTATATTTTTATTTATAGTACACTTAATTTCCAAACTAAGGTGTTTTTTCCAGATTCCTTGTCCAAAGACCCAGTACTTCCCGTGACTGTAGCTTTTGATTTATTATGTCTTTAATCAATGAGTCTTAAGAACAAGACACCTAAGGACTTAAGAACTAGGTTGAAAAGATTGTTGATAGTTTATGAAAAAATAAAATATAATGAATTAAAATTATTTAACCTTTTGAGGAAGGAGATAGAAAGAATTAGGGAAAATAATAAAAATTCAAAAAAAAAAATTGATATCTTTAATGGTCTTTTACAAAAGTTTAAATATCCGAGGGAGTTAATTATTGAACCTTTACCATTAATGATAAAAGTAGAAAACTTTACTTTAACATCTTGGTATAATTACCAAATTCTTTATGGATCACCCAGGGGAGTGTTCTCTGAGTAAAAGATCTAGATTAATAAGACGCATAATATCCAAAGTTCAACGTTATAAAACTCTTGCACCTAATGATCGGAAGGAGTTAAAAATACTTGAGGATGGGATAGACGGATTACTTGGCAAGTTAAGTCAATGGGTAACTGCTGAGGAGATGGGAGAATTGTTGACTATATTAAGTTATCCTGGGCATATCCATGAAGATGTTAAGGAAATAAATTTGACGGAGGAAGTGATTTACCTTTGTTTAAATTAAGAATAAAAATTAAAAGGTAAGTATAACTAAATAAATGAGTAGCCAACATTTGAAATACTTAATTATTCCATAGGGGAAATAATTAAAGAATAGTGATTTTAAGCATTTTAAAATTCATGAGAACTTAGATTGGAAAAATTGGGTTGTTATAAGCATAATACTTAAGAAAAAGTTAGGTTGAAGTACAACCATGAGTTGCTGAGAACGGAAAGAAAGCGCCAATTGATATCCTAGTAAGGATAAATCAATTTTATTAAAAAAAAAATTAAAATTAAAATTAAGATAAAAATTCTATGGGGATTACTAATGTCAGGAAAAGACAAAGAGAAAAGAGAAAATCAAAAAGTTGAGAGAGCTCAACATTATAAGAAAAGAGCAGAGAAAAACAACCCTCTTTAGTATTGGGAATACACAATCCTACCTTTAACACTGTTACAACTCCTTCTCCCTTCAAACTAGAAGATGAAATACCAAAAGCCTTAGAAAAGGCATTGAGTCAAAGTAAAAGGGAGAAAACATATAAAACACTGCCCAACCCTCCAAATTCTTCTGAGTCAGGATCAAAGATAGCTCAGAGTACCGTACTCTGCTTGTACTCGCAGCCTTAAAAAATCATAAAAAAGAATATGTAAGAAAAAGAAAAGATAAAAAATATACCACCCGCTCTTGTTGTTCAAGTAGTTCAAAATAAGAAAATTGGGAGACCCAAAGCGAGAAAGCTTGGTCTAATTCCTTAGAAAAGGAAGGATCCTCAGAAGAGGAAGAAATAGATGGAAAATTTATTAATAAAGATATACTTAACGTTAACGCTCAACAACTTGATGAGTTAGAACAATTGTTTAGAACCCCCATACCAAACTCCTTAACAATTGATTGTACGTACGAAGTAGGTGACTCCTCAAACCAAACAGACTTTGAGACTCCTTGTCCAAGTTTTTTTTGCCCAAAGATTTGAGTCAAAATTGGAAACACCAATATTTACTCACATTGAAGCAAAAGAATCTATTGACCACTTTCTTAATGCCAAACCATTGGAAAATGAGGAAGAAAAACATGAGTTTTGGTAAGGAGATGTTAGAAGCATTTAGCCAAATTCTTAGGCCTATTACCTTAAATTTTGACATACAAGAAGAGATTGACCAATCTAGTGTGGAGGAAGAGGAAGTTAAGTATAATCATATTAAAGAGGAAGAGTTCGACGTAAGTGGGCATAGTGAGCCTAAAGGAGGTGAAAGTAAACTTAACAGTGTTAATAAAGAAGAAGAACACTCAGAACCACCATCACGAGTAGAGAGTCCAGCTGGACATTCCTCAGGTACTTCTGAGAAGACTTCTCCTTCTGACACTTCTATTAATTCTACCTCTAGTAGGTCCTCATTATCCTCACCACCTTCAACCCCTCCTACTCATGATGACCCTTTGGTTGATCCCGCT